>SNQJ01S0064413.1:20926-40837 GCA_010110895.2 Picea sitchensis
AAAAAAAAAAAAAAAGAAGAATAATATCCCAATTATCTCGCCTAAAGGCCTTGTTCTGGTTCCTAAGGATAAAACCTAAGAACAAATGGGTAAGCAGATGGAACCCAACATGATTCTCGTTCTTTTGTGCAATTTAGATGCATGTTTTTGTCTTCATTTTTGGTTCATGCTTTTTACCACAGGTTTAACTTTGATTTTGTCTTGAATCTTGCAGAATTTAATGTAAGAGCTTCGTCAACACAAAAATTTAAGAGAACGTGAAAATTAAGTTACCAAAACAGACACACCGTGCTCCAGACATCAGATGGCTTCAACTGGGAAAGGTCGAGCTTGAAGGGATAATCCTTCACAGCTTTCTTAGGAGTGGTTTCCCCTTTATCTCTCTTGGATTTTGCAGGGGGAAATGTCCTCCTTCCTCTAGATAGGATGTCCTTACATCAAGTTGCTTTCTTCATATTCTTTGGTGCTTATGTAGGAGAGGGGTAGCACCACCAACAAGGTTGTGTTAGTTCTTCAAAAGTTTCATAGGAAAAGAGTAATCCATTTCTTTCAGTTATCCAGTGGGTTGGAGCAGACCTTGCATCTCCTTTAGCCACTCTAGGAGACTGTAGCCAGGTAGAAAGAAATGTGCAAGGTAGTGGCAGGGCACTTTGCATAGAGGTGGGAGGCGGTAACGAGGTACAAGGCATTATGCATAGACATGGGAGATGGTATCCAGGTGGAAGGCGCTACTCGTACCTTCAATTGTTGGGTACATATCGTGCAGAGTGGCGGGGAGGCAAGGGGGGCCTTAACCAGATTTATTTATTTTTTAAATGAATTTTAAACTGTAAGAATTAAGAAAATAATTTTTTCCTCCACCAAGGTATTTAGTTGATGAGGGCTAATAGAAAAATGAAAATAAAAGTTTTTGAAAATCATAAAAGTAATTTTTTATTTTTCAAAAATGAAAATTAATAAAAATAATCTACAACCGGTAAAATTTATAAAAATGATACAAAATATACCACTTAATGTTACAAAACAGAGATATTAATAGGCTGTCAACGATAGGGCCCTTCGAGAGACAAGCCCTCCAAAATAATTTTCGAAGGCAACTAAACATGGGTGAAATTCACATCGATAATTACGCCGAAAGGCGTATACCTATTGACAATGGGCATAATTAATGATCTTTTAATCTTATTTAACTTTAAACCCTAATCTGATGGCTACGCATTCAAGATGCTGGCATATTCTTAGTCGTCCTCCAAAATCAATGAGCCAAATTTATTGCTCATAACTTCCTTGCATTTATGAAGGCATCAGTTAACATGTTTACTTTTTTACATTTACCTAAGAATACTTAAAAAATTACTCTAAGCATATATAATTGACACGTTTATGATTAAAAATGATTAATATATATGCATGCCACGTTTATATCACTCCACAGTTTTTATGTTAGAGCATCCTTCATTTTTTATCTCACAACCTCCAAGCATTACCTCCCACATTATGAACATTCCATGACTTGAACCGCAATGTGAAATGCGCAGAAGACCTTGCCAAGACGGAGAAGAAGCTCAAGAGTTCCCACAGCTCGGAACCAGCAATAAAATCATCAGACCTTTCGTGGTCGGTAACGACAGTTCCAGCAGATCGATCCGGCCCGGCCAGTCGTGAAGCTATAACGACGGCTTGATTCTGGAAATGTTAACTGGCATGGAGAGGAACGAGACGGTGTGGTCATGGATTGCGAGAGCCTTAGAAAGCTGTACGAAAGGATTTATGTGTCCCTGCGCCAACCATGGGAGGAGCAGAAAATGAAGCTTCTTCTTCTCACCCTCCATTTCTATTTGTTTGACTAATCGTATCAGAGATGGATGCCGGATATCTGCAATTTATTGCAATTTGCCTGTCAATCTCTAATTTCTCCATTGAATTTATAGATTACACCAGGAGCTTGCGTTTTAAGAGGAAATAATCAATACAATACAGTGTGAGATGCTCTCCAGTAATATATTACGATTACAGTAATATAGCCGTAACTGCAAATATAAGGAAAGGAAGAAGGGGGAATGAAGGAGAAAAGAGGGAGATATCTCTCTAAACCCAGCGTTGTCTTCTACGCGCTGCTGGTATTGTTGTGCATTCATAATATATAACATAATGATTCTTAGTTATGTGATTATCTTTAAATTTTATTGCAGAAAATTGCGGCAGCTGGAGCGAGTGTTCAGAGGTAAATGAAGAATTAAATAGAAGGTCACCATGTGCAGAAATAATGGTTCGAATTTTATTTTCAAACCCCAATTAAGGTTTATATTAAAATTAAGGTTTAATAAATTAAAGATGCCTTGGTTCGAATTTTATTTTCAAACCCCAATTAAGGTTTATATTAAAATTAAGGTTTAATAAATTAAAGATGCCTTTACGTTCATCAGCGCCACAATTATGTGGCTGTGCTAGTTTTATGGGTTGATGATAGGTTAGGTTTGAAACAGACGTTGATACTAAGTACTGGGCAACACAGTGCCAAAAGAAACTCAATTGTCTTCAAAGTTCCATATGGGTTCCACGGAGATGTCGACCTCTTCCTGCGATGTCGGAATGAGATCCAACGCCAACGCTTCGTCAATCGACGGGATTTTTTCCAAATTCAGGTACTGAGCGCCATCAGGTTTCTCAAACAGAGATTTCCAAAACGCCAACTCCTCCGACTTTTGCTGATCGTCGCTCGACAATTCCATGTCGGATACCGAAGACGACTTCGAGGGATCTTGGGGCTCCTCTTTACTATTATTGTCGATATTATTGTGCGGAGAGGGCGATGTCGAAGGGAGTTCGTTCAAGGCATACTTGGCGGAGGCAACCTTAATTTGCCGAGGGGAAAGAGAAAACGCGGACTGAATGGCGGGCACAGAATCAGGAAAGTTAAATTTGGAGTTGGGCCCTCTCAGGCAATACATTGCGGCGTCGAAGGCTCGGGCAGCCTGCTCGGCGGTTTCGTAGGAACCAAGATATATCTTCTCCCTCGATTTTGGCACTCGAATTTCTGATACCCACTTTCCCCATTCTCGCAGTCGGATTCCCTTAAATTGCCTGGATGTGTGTCCGCGACCTTCATTTGGTAAAGCATGGGTATGGTCTTTTTCCTGCGGGGGAGGTATCTCCATTTTTGGAGACCCGAAAGCTCTATCGTAGCTGGGATGGAAATATGTAGTTATATTGTAGTGTTATTACTAAAGCAGGAACTTACTAAATGGGAAGGTCGTTGACTACGTAGGAATGAAATATACCTCTCTATCTATCTAGATATATACACTTGTGTGTGCACCCAGCAGGATAAGAAACTGAAATTGTCCGTGTGTTTTCCGCGGGAGGCACCCTTAGTACAAACCAAACTACTCACAGACCTGCCACCATGTTTTACAAGTTGAAATTTGGGCAATGGAAACGAACCACTGTAATCCATGAGATCCATCACTAAAGCTGGGCAGACTCATAGTCGTAAATTTACGAGAAATAGTTGTTATTGACCTCTTCTAGATGATTGCGGGGTGATTCCCTGAAATTGGGGAGTCTATTGTTGGTAATCCACATGCACACTATCTTTGACATGAATTATATATATTTTAAAGTCAGAATTGGATTTCTTCACACCACTTTGCTTTAGAAATTCAAAGACATAATTTCACAGTAAAATAAAAACGTGTGTGGGACATGAATGGGCATTTTGGACCATATAATAATTGTACGAAATAGATATGGAAATATATGCCCATAATAATTCATTCAAAGCGAACTAGTAATTTTTGCAATAAAGGCGTAGGCTATTTGTTCTATGAAATGGAGCTAGATGGGATGTCTCCCCATCCGCTACTATCCGTTCAGGCCCACAACGTCGGAAACAAATCTTCTTGTCCGTTACTGTCCGTCCAGGCCCACAACGCTCCGTTCAGTCCGTTGCAGCACCCCGTTCCGCATCCCGTCGACGTACTCTCGGACATTCAATGCAAGGTGCCGGATGGGCGCAAACTCTTCTCGTGCCTCTCCTCCCCATTTTGAATCGGGATTGGATTGTTCCCGCTCTACGGAAACTTAAGCAAATCGATCTTGAACCTGCTGTTGAAATATATTTCTCTGGAACCGTTACTCATCGATTCCCCGTCATCTATCCCTGGTAAACTAACTACCCCTCTTTCCTACGAGACTTTATTGTTATCTCAATCACACAGATTATGTGATAAAATATACGAGCAAAACAAATCCGGTGAGGCTACGCTCACTTCTGTATTCATTAATGAAGACGGATTACATCTTTATATAGGAAAAGACTCTCCCGAGTCGGTTACATGCAAACCAAAGACCACTGGACTCTTAACTAAGAACTGACTCTTAACACGCCTACAACTGACTCTCACAATTGATGCTTATATGCATACCCTGGCCCGTGACTCTCTGGTGATTGTATAACCGTACAACCTGGCGCTTTCTCCATTATTCAAAGTCTCACATAATGGAGAATGGATTGACTTCTACACCCTAACATCTCCTAAACCGGTTCAAACTTAATCCAGGAGGCTTGGTGAAAATATGCGACAACATTTTCACTAGTATTACAATACCTAAGAGTTATTTCCTACATTTGACTGCAACTTTTCTCGGACAAAATGATCGCGAGCTTCAACATGCTTTGTCCTTGCATGAAGTCGGTCTTTGCAATATTGATCAAACTTTGATTGTCATGCGATATCATGGTAGGTTCCTTTAGTTCTTCTCCAACATCTTGAAGAAGTCTTCTTAATAAACAGCTTTACAGAAGTTGTTGCACACACAAAGGCTTTATGATACCTTGGGTAGAGGAGCATAAAGATACATTGGAGCTGCTTTTCTTGCTCCCATGAAACAGCGGATCAATGGTGAAAGCATATCGATTGGTTGATGCCAGATCATCTACCAGCTGATTAGAATGCAGATAACTTTGTCAACTCAACATTAGATGCGTCGGTATACTTAATACCATAATCAAGTGTACCTTTTAGATACACGAGTACTGCCTTTGCTGCGTTCAATGGCTTTCATGAGGTTTTCGCCATGAGCCGACAACACACTCCGCGGAATAAAATATAGCCGGTCTGGTTGTGGTGAGATAATTAGGACTACCCACCATTTGTCTATACATGGTGCCATTCACCTCCTTTGAACCATCATCACCAAGGCGGTTTCGATACGTTTGCATGGGAACAATAGAGAGAGTGACGATCCATTTTAAATCTACGTATTTCTCGATGTACTTATGGTAAAGTTTGGCTGCATTTCTCAAACTTCAAGACCTGAAGCGATAAACTCTTTAAGATCTTTCATTTCAAATACCTTTGATAATTGCTCCTTGATTTCATCAATTAACTTCTCTGCATTTCTGTAATTATTAAATCATCAACATATAATGGAATCAATACTATATACCCATGCTCATAAAATTTTAGATTTTGCTCTGATTTGGATCCCTTTTCTCATACTGTTGAAGAAAGAAAGAGTCTATCTTCTCCTACCATGACCTAGGTGCATGTTAGTCAACCTGATGCTGTTTAACTTACACTAAGTGTTCTTGCCATTTTCCCACAAACCCTTCAGGTTGAGTAAAGGTAAAACCTCTTCATTTAACTCACCATTCAAAATGAAGATTTAACATCCTGGCGATGCAACTTCCAATGATACTTTGTAACTAAAGCAATTAACATTCTTATAGTATTCAATTTAGCCACTGTTGAGATTTTGCAAATGTTCCAGCATAATCAATACATTTTGTTTTTGAATACCTTGCCACAGTCTAGTTATATACTTATCTATACTACCATGGGATTTAAACTTGGGTTGTATATCCATTTTGCATCCAATGGGCTTCTTATGTTTGGGCAATTGATCAATTCCCAAATATTGTTTTTCATTATAAATTCATATTCTTCATAGTAAGAACACTTCTAATCATCTTATGTTCATTAGCTTCATCAAAATTCATGGGTTCTATAACATTTACGATACTATTCATTACAGGGAAAAGTCTTTATACCACCTCTCGAAGTCAAATCGTCTTGAAGATCTTCTCAAAGCGATTATCTTCCTCTATACTTTGATATTAGATCATCTTCACTGTAGGTGGTATTATTGCTAAATTTAATTAATATCATAGAGTCCTTTCTTTGCTCTTTGTTGTTTGTCGTTGGGGATGGTTGTCGGCTGGATTGTTTTGCTATTATTATTAGGTTCAACATGCTGTTGCTCTTCTTAACTCAACTAATAAAGAAGTCTCGTATTATACTGTTGTTGTCATCATGTTTCACCTTACGCTGTAAAAATATCTACTTTAAATGCACAGCGAGTAGCGGGGATCAAGCAATTTGTGGCAGCAAATTGAGCAGTACTGAAAATACATTTATTGGCTTTTAGCATTCAATTTCCTCTATTACTCAACACTTTGGAATATGAGCAAAATACTTACACTTAAATACTTTCAAATTATGAACTCGGGTTTGGAACCATACAAGGCTTGAAAGGGTAACTATCAAGACACCTTGTTGGACTTTATTCTTTAAATAAACTGCCGATGTTAGCTTCAGCCCAAAATACATTGAGAGATTTTTACCTTTATCATACTATATATTACGCTGGAGCGAGTTACTGTTTTTCTTCGGCTCCTGTTTTCTTTGGCCGAATTGTGAGGTACTATAAAGCTATTTAGCGCTATTCCATTCTCTTTTTGTATTAGTTTGAAGTCCTGCGATTTATACTCCCCTTGATACGAACGAGAGGGATTTTGATGGATTTTCCTATCTGCTTTTCCACCATGGTTCTGAACTCCTTAAATTACTCGAAGCTTATCATTTTTTTGTAAGAAAGTAGGCCCGTATTAATGTCTCAATCATCAATAAATACTTTGAAAGTAAAATGCACCTCCTAAAGATCCAGTCTGCATAGGCCTAAACATCAGTATGCACAAGATCAACACATCTCTCTTTTTCTTATGTCCCGAGTTAGAGGGGAATTCATCTACGTGCATCTTTCCTAATGCACATCCACAAGTCAATTTTTATCATTCTTTAACATGGAAGTCAACCTGGCCATTTTTTCTGTAATAACAATAAATTGGGATGAATTGATGTGCCCATACCTTTGATGCCAAAGAATATCTATTAGCATAGTGGTCCGGTGCATGATGTGCTTTGTTGGTAACATCAAGTTGTATAGACCTCCTACTCTGACACCCGTTGCAGCAGTTTGGAAGTGGTCCATGGATCCTTCACTATCTGATAATTCTAGAAGAATTCAACCTTCAAGATCTGATCTGTAATGGAGGACACAGAGATCAAATTTTTTGCAGCATGCACAGCACATACACCGACGCAGATGTGACGTTTCCTTTGGCAAGTATCCGCGAGATGTCGCATATCCTTGTTCTAATGGCTGATTTTATCTCCAGGGCTTATATCGCGGCACCATTTTTTTTGTGTTTCTTTGAAATTAGCATATCAATTTTTATTACAAGTCATGTATTGATGCTCCAGAATCCAAAAAAACAGGCATCAGAATCATCCATTTAAGCAGATAAAGAAGCGTTAGACACAAAAATCCTGAGATCAGGTGAGGTCGATTAGGAGGTTCTCAATATCATCACTAGCAATAAATGTCTGTGATCTTGATTTGAGATTTTTCTGCATAATGACACAGAATGTGTTCTGGGTTTATTCCTAGCCTCATCACTTTTCTTATGGCGATCGCTTCCAACCATATCCCGGGTATTACAATAAAACAATTGTTTGATTCATTCCTATCAGATTGCATACCTTGATTTAGCGATTGTCTTTTCTGCAATGAACTGCCTCTACGCCATGAAGACGCCCTCTCGCCATGAACTACCTCCTCACCTCGCCTCCCCGATCTTCCCTCTGGATCTATTGGCTGACCACGGTCTTCGCAAATCTTTGCACCGAACTTCCGCGTTCCAACCTCTCTTCCTCTTACGGTAAAATACCTATCGTTTCTTCAAACGTGGGAGGTTTCTACCTTGCTGCAAGACTTGTTATGGACATATGATAATCTTCTAGCATACCATTTAAGCTAATAGTCACTAGATCGGTGTTGGAAATAGTTTCTCCTATATTTACTAACTTTCCTTTCACCTCTTTAATACGACCAAAAATGAACTATGATTCATTTCTATCCATCTTGATGCCTAGCAATTTGGTTTTCAAGAACAAAATCGATTTGTGTTGCTAGTTTCATACAATGTTTTAGAGTTGTCAATATGGCAGTGATAGAAGTTGTAAGCGTCTCTAATAATAATGGAACTATGCTATCTTTAACGTATTACAGCAATACCTTTGCCTTGTCTTTATTTCTCGGTCGTGGATGTTGTTTTGTTGTATTTTCGCGATTTGCATCGGGTTCAGTTCGTTCCTTTACGTATTCCGGACACAATAGCCCTCCGTCTGCATCTTGAATTTTTCAGTTATTGAAGTTCGAGCCATCTAACTTGTTGAGGCTTTATTGAGTGAGTCTGCCGAGTTAGTCATCGGTACGCAATTTAGTCCTCGCAAAGAAAATCCGCCAAGGTTATGCAACTTTTTGGCCGAGGTGTTGGCGGTCAGCCATCTACCGCGGAAGATCCAGTCCAACTATATTTCTATTGTCAACTTAAATCATGCATACATCCATCTTAATATCCAAAATCTCCACTTTTTAAAAAAACTTGCACCTCTTTATAAAATATATCCATTATGAATAAAAATTCACTTTAAAATAATAACCTCCAAAATAAAATTCACCTCTCTTATTTAATAAAAATAATATATATATCCACTTCAAAAATGTCCACTTTAATAAACTTCAATCCTCCACATACGTGCTTTTTAATAATAAAAAATGAATAAACTTTAAATGCTCCACTTTAACATATATCCACTCGTGTTTTAAATGCTCCCACTTTAACATATATCCTTTCGTAATAGCAACAAATATCCGCAAAGAAAGAGCGCTCACACATCCAGCATCAGGAACCCATGCATTCAAACTCCGCGGATGTCCATGATTGAGTAACTTGTTATGAATTAAACTTCGACCTCCACCACCGCCAACCTCAACACTTTAAATTACACACCGACCCTCGCGATTTGATTTAAAACTCGCAGCTAAAACCACCGCGACTGGCAGCCAACAACAAAATACTTTTCACACCTCACAACTTATTGGACTGCGGGGTTAGCGGCTCTGGCACCACCCTCCCGCGACTTATTGGACTCGCGGGGAGTTCACCGGATCACCGGTACTCCATTTGCGGGAATGGCCAAATATTT
Source organism: Picea sitchensis (assembly GCA_010110895.2). NCBI lineage: Eukaryota > Viridiplantae > Streptophyta > Pinopsida > Pinales > Pinaceae > Picea > Picea sitchensis. The sequence continues at coordinate 30,262 of SNQJ01S0064413.1, forward strand.
CGCCTTTACGTAGCGCCAATCTTGGACCTGCGGAGTTTTCATTATTCTATCGCGACAAAGGCCGATGGATTTGCCCGCACCTACCGGAGGTTTTCTGGGCAGGCACCAGCACTTCTCCACGGTGAAACCGACGCCGCGATAAAATATATGAGCGAAACAAATCTGGTGAAATTTCGCTCGCTTTTGTATTCATTAATGAAAGTTTACATCTTTATATAGGAAAAGACTCTCTTGAGTCGGCTACATGCAAACCATTAGACAACTAGACAACTGACTATTAACTTGCCTACAACTGAGTCTCACAAATGAATCTTATAACTGACGCTTACAACTTGTTTTTTCTCCATTATTTCCAAGTTTATGTTGTATGTTCAATTAAAAGCATGGAAACCATTGATAACCAACAAACTCTCGTTATCATCCCATCACCAATTAATTTCTCTCCTTTCCCCACTGCCACTTCCATTCTTCACCGTATTTTCAAACCTTTGCAGCCTACATTGTCATATTTCGTCGAGGGAGGTAATCTCATCCTTTCCTTCTTTGAGATACTAGCCATGTTTTCACGATTCTTCACCTTAGGTTGTTTTGTTTTATTATTCGAGGGTTTTAATAGGTATATGAAATACAATTTTCAGAGATTCGATCTGTACTTTTTGAGGTATAGAAGAAGTTTATATATGAAAGTTCTCAATATTGAGATCATGTATCAAAAACAAGCATGCGTTCATACAAAGGAATAGTGATTATATATATATGTATTATTGATACGCGGAGGAACACGTAAAGATCTTGATGAGTTTTCCCAGCTTATATTCCACCTAAATGTTTTAAATTTGATCTATTATAATAAAATTTACCCGCCAGTGTGACATCCGATATTTTAAAAATACCTTTTAAAATGTACATCTTATTTTGAAAATTGCATTTAATCTCTTGATTGCATCTAGTTGTACTGGTAACTGTTCAAATCCCCAATCAGTCTAACCCATATTCAGAAGCCTAAAACATTTAATATATGCCCATATTCGCAGGAACCAGTGGTTTATAAAATATTTTTAACCGCTTCGCATTAAATTAAACAAAAATTCCGGTTGTTGCTAATATAACAAATTATGAATGGTGCATATAAAATATATCTGCGTTAGACGAACTGATCCGGAATTTTATCTGTTTCTGGTAATATAACAAAGCATATATCAAAAGAAAACATTTATCTATTTTCTCCGACTGATTTCTGAATATAACCGCATATGAAATTTATGTTTGTTCTATTTGCATTCTTAATCATTCAAACAACATATTTAGCTGCGGAAATATGTGTTTTAGTAGTTATATATTTATCCAGTCTTGTCTTTATGTGAAATCGACATTTAATTCTTCTTCACATCCCATGAAAATTTATTATTTTCCACGTGTTGGATGGATTATATTGCGTCAACAAACTAAACTAGGGTTGGCCATATATGTTCATCTGTTATATCTGTAAAAGCCCAATGTTGTATATCTTAAAGCCATCTATGTTCATCTGTTATATCTGTAAAAGCCCAATGTTGTATATCTTAAAGCACAAAGTATAACCACCACCAGATTCTCTTGCCAAATGAATTTTCCCTTGTGTGATGTCACTCCTAGGAATATTAAGTAAGCCCAGTAGGGGCATCGCTGTCGGACTCAGATGATCACTGGCATCCAGACCTATCTACTATATTCCTCACAATCTCGAATATTGAAACGTAATAGACCCTGCTGCATGCATCGACAACTATCAAATCCAATATATAGGGACTGCAATTTCAATGCGAGCCAGTAGAAAAGACAACGATAAATACAGAAATCGAATAATCCAATGCTAGAAAATCAGTTTTTAATGAATCCAGAATCTGCGGTTTGGCCCTTTATATAAATATAAAAAACATGACCCTTGATAAAAATCAAGGCCAGGCCAGGTGTGGTTTGAATAGGTCAAAGACAAACATAGGGCATAGACACCTGCCAGAGGTGGTGAGGGTATGATTACTCAAATATTTTGAGGCAATGATTCCTGACTGGATCCTTCTATGATTACTCAAATCTTTTGAGGCAATGATTCTCGACTGGATCCTTCGTTGACCTAAATATTTATGAAAAAATTGATATTGACCATGAATGAATGATATTGACCTCAAATTTCCAATTTTAGTATCTATCTGTTAGAGGGAATCATCAAATTTTCAGGAGTTATTGTGATCTTCAACTAGGAATATCCTATATATGCACAATCTAAGGTGGCCGCCAAATTGGTTGCAATGAACAGGGCAGATGAAGAAGCCATGTTTAACCATGGATATGAAGATATAGAAGAAACAATGCAAACCCGGCTAAATGCTAGGCACAAATTTGTCATTTATCCCAATTCTGAAGTTCTCCATCTATTTATTGCTTGACACTATTAGTTGAGAATGTAACAGTAATCCAATAGCTGAGAGCATAGGCGCCCCGACATGAGAATCTAGCATGGATAAGTCCTCCACACATAAAATCCAAATAATGGCTAATCTGGTTATATCGACTACAGCAATAAGATTGTTGTTGTCACTACCAGGTCTAGACCACTTTGGTGATAGACCGCAAAGCTCCTGCCCAAATTGTCATTGTTGCAAGGTGCCCATTTAGTGTAACAGTTAAGTTCGGTCTCAGATTGGAAGACAACAGATTGGATATTTTTTTTGTTTAATTGCATTATAAAAGCATAAACTGAATTGTTCCATCTCTGATATGATTGTGTATTGAGGCTATTAATCATGATTACTTGAAGATACTCTTCCTAGCACTCTGTTATACTAATAATAACAGATTTGGAAGATTGTTCACGGTGGTATTCCAAATTTTAAAGATGCAAAGACATCATACTCATTTTTCTAACAGACGTGAATGGTTGGAAAAGAAAGTTGGGTTGGTTTCCTCTGTCTTAACAGAAGTGCCTTTCAAAAGCAGAAGCATAAGGCCATTAATATTTATGAAAACAGATAATGGAAAGGATCCTCATGCGTCAAATTCAGTAGACTATGTATAATTTTTAATACTAACATACTTCAAAGTTAACACCCCAAAACCTGTGAAGTTAGACCTAGTCACCTGTTGCAACATAACCATGAGTTCCCATGATCCTTTTATAGACCAGTTGGTCCATCCCGAGTAGAGTGTGTGTTTATGGTAATAAATTGAGTTCTTTAGAATATTATCATTTCTAATTGTAAGAGAAGACTTAAAATGCAAATATTATTAATGGTGTTACATTTTTCCTAATATGTTTGTAAATTGTTTGTATACATTGATACAAAATGTTAAAGATATGGAAGACTATCATGGACCTCCCGGTGACCCAAAAGACAAGTTCATATTTTGTAATGAAGATTTGGTCTAGTTTGAAGTATATGGAAACAAATTCAATCGAGTTGCAAGAATCTCTTTACTTAGACTTTATTAGAGGAGAAGAAAATAAAAGAATCCAATAGCTCTGTGCACTTTTATTCACCGACAAAACAAACCCACAATCTCAAGGGCTAGTGCTGCGAAGATATATGAGTTGTAAGTATTTTAAAAGGTTCTTGATTAGTTGTTGGTAACAATAGAATTTTATTATTTCTCATATGTATTAAAATTTCACAATTTCTTATGTAGTTATGCTTGCTCATACGACCCACAAGATAATAGAGGAAAAAATACAACACAATCATTTTTACAAAAGAGGGGTTGTCAGTGCAATTTTATATTAAAGGTTATGGTTCAAAGCCCTAATATATAAATTTTAATATATAACATGTTTGAGCATGAAGATGAGAATGGATGGATCTGTCATGGTGAACATGACATTTCACGTGAGTCTACGTCCAAGCATAAGCCAAGGATTTCAAGGGACATGGTTTCATACATGGAAAATTGTTTTTCTTTGGAAGTGCCTATTGACACAGTGTGTAAAATGTACATAAAGAAATATGTTACATGGATGTGGTAGATCGAGATAGGGGATTTTTCTTGTGCAGAAAATATGTTGTGAATATCTACAATTGTTTGATGAACATGAACTACTAGTTGAACAAAAAGGATGAAAAGAGAGTGAACCTTTGATATGAAAAACACAAGGATGAATTTTTCTTTTACCAAAAGCCCAATGGTGGAGATCTCCCTTTCATAGCTGGAATCCAAACAAAATGGATGTTGGATACCATGGTTAGGCTATTGCATAATAGCATAATATCCATGGATTCAACATTCAGTACAAATAAATATGGGGTGAGTGTGTTGTCAATGATTTATTTAGTATAATCATTTGAGCTGACTAGTTCAATATTATTGGTGACCTAAATTGGACTACATGTGTTTTTTAAATATAACAGTATTAGTTGTACACACTCGTGGCTTTCGATGACCAACAAAGTGGGGTGCCAATAGCATGGGTGGTGGCATCATGAAACACATCAGAATATATTGCACTATGGTTCGAGCACCTCATGCACAGGTGTTACCAAATACCTCCCGATTGGAAAGTGAGTGCCTTCATGGTTGATGATGCATTGGCTGAAATCTTCACTTTGAGGTAACTTCAAATTTGTTATTTTACATTGTAACTTATATTTACAAGAAAATTGTCTCACCTAAAATGAATTGAATGTGGCAGGAGGATCACAATGAACAAAGTAATCTTGTGTGTTTGGAATGTATGGAGGGGCATGGCTAAAAAATGTGAATCGTTTGGATAGTAGTTCAGAAAATGCGAAAGTGATGTTCAATGAGCTAGGCTATATCATGAAGAATTGTTCCAAAGATGAAGTAGGAAATGCAATCAATCATTTTTTCATCAAATTCGCAAATGAAGAGAAATTTTTGGACTATTTTCAAAAGAATTGGTTTACTGGTGATAAGATTAGTAAGTTTACATACTCGTTCTTGTGTTTTCCATTTTTGTGTTTCATAAACATGAGATATCTCCACTAACTTGGTTTTTATATTTAGGGATGTGAGTCAAAGGTTGTCGAGATTTTCCCCGTGCAAATCAGGAGACAAACAATGTTGTTGAGTCATACCATAGTTACTTGAAGACAAACTTTCTATCCAATCGAATAAAAAAATGTTCTTGTAGGATGGATTGGTTGTTCTATATCCTCTTGAAAAATGTTGAACCTTGTTACCGGTTCAAGGAAATTTTGAAAAAATAAGGGTATTTGAACAACTACAAGAAAGAGAAGCCGCTTGAATCATCAATAGAAAAGGCTAGAAGAATTCTAGATAGTGATTTCAAACATCATGAGATTATATCTCACGTTTACTAGGTTAGAAGTCAAACTAAGCCCAACAAGAAATATCTTGTCACTTGGTATCGTACCAATTTTATAGCTTGTGACTTCCCATGTTCTATTTGTGACAACATTTGTAAGCATGCCATAAAGTTGGATTGGTTGTATTCTTCTTTAGGGGATTGAAACCCTTTATTGGACCAAGATGCAACACTCAATTCATTCAATGTGCTTCCTGATATGAGTATAGAGGCATCAAGCCTTGATATAGATGCTAAAACAACTATTATGGCTAGAGACAATGTTGATAAAGATGACGAGGGACTTCAATTGGCTAGCGAGAATTTTTTTGGATACTTAGAGTTGCTTTGAAATAGTCCTCCTCCCACTTTGAGAAAGACCCAACAATTGATTAGTTTGGTGAAAAGAATGTTGGATGATGCCAAAAATATTGACATCGGGGATTATGATTTCACTCTTTGGTTGGGCGATTTGGATACATCTTTGAAGAGGAAGAAGAGCTTCCTTATCCCTAAAAATACAAACAAAAGAAACAACAAAAGTGGCAGACTGGAAACTAATTTTGCATCTAAAAATGTACCATTTCATTTTCCACACCTCAACAAGTGGGGTCATCCTCGTGTCAACAATGTATCCCCTATTGTCCCAGGTGGGTTTTGTAAAGTGGTGAGATCAATATGTTAAAATTAGTATATATATACATCACCATTTTTTTAATGGACAAATAGGTGGATGTGTGCAGGGGTTGAAAGAATCCTCTATTGTGGCTTCCATCCAAGGACATAGAAGGATGTAGTTTCATTCTAGTTTTCCTACCATTATAGGTACATTTGATGGGGCTCTCAATTGATGTAATCTATGTTTCAAGTCTGCATTATTTCTCCTTTTAGATGTCAATAAAGATACTAATGAATATTTCATTGTTTTATTACAAATACATGAGCTTCTTTTGATGATCTTCCTCCCTTGGAACATGCTCCACTAGATGACAACTCTCCAATTGGTGATTTTCCATGTTTTATATGTGCTACAATTTGAACTCTTTTACATATCAATTGTTAATGTATTATTACTTTGTTGACTAGGTATATATCAGTTATTTGTAGGATGAGGCAATAATCATCATCTTCTTCCATACAAATCCTCCCACGAGGGTAGAATCAGTTGTGTGGAATGAATGAATTTAATCTCATGACACAACTCGCTGGTCTTCTGAGAGGTAGATGCTTCATGTTTTGTAAAGAATTTCTCAGCCCAGAGTCAATTCATCGAGTGGAGAATTATTTCTATTGTGATTGGTGTAGTAAGAGTATTATTTTGAGTCTTGTTGCAATGATAATGGATTGTGGGGAAGGAGGAAGAACACCCAAATTTAAGCTGCCATGTTACCCAGCTTCACCTCGATAGTAGCGGTGGTTCAAGATGGAGCCAGTGGTGATTTTAAGAACCCCCCTCTAAATTTATATGTATAATAATTGGGTGAATCCCCATGATACATAGGAAAAATTGAAGGCTATTTTATCAATACTATAATATGTATATATAATTTGTTGGCGAATATTTTAGTCGATTCTATAATCTTGTAAAATCTTGGCGAATCTTTCACTGAATTACAAAATCTTGTAAAAACTTGGCGAATCTTTCAATGAATTATAAAATCTTGTAAAATCTTGGCGAATCTTTCACTTAATTATTAAACCTTTAAAGTCTTGGTGATTTTTTTGTAAAGAAGTGTTCTTCCTTGTCCCGTATGTTAGCCTAGTTGATATATCATAGAATTCATATGCCATATGATGGATGATATAATAGAAGGTGTTCATGCATAGCCCAAAAATTTGCAGCTTGTGTGTAAAGGTCCACGGGATCCACTTTTGCATTTGCTTCTATTGGTATGAGAGTCTAGAGATATGCCAAAGTGTAATAAACCACTTATGAAATATTAAAATGCAATTTCCAGTGTGTATAAAAATCAAAGATAGTCATGCCACAACCAAATGTAAGCATAGTTTCTATTTTATACTTAAACTATCATTAAATTCCATATAACATGGTTTTTTTTTCATTTCAGTGCATTAATGTAATTCCTTTCTTCCTTTCTCCCTTCCCTCTTTCTTCCTGTCTTGGGAACTATCAATATTACTAATTTATACTCCTGAAAACTAGTTTCAGTATATTTAAGTGCATAAATTTCAAGATATTACAAATATCATAAACCAATGAATAAGGAATATTTTGTTTCAAAAGTGTGCCAAAGTTGGCCTTCATTATGTGTGCTAAATAATTTCTAAGACACTTTGTATCAAAGACATTGAATTGAAAGCATTGACATTTGCCAACTTTCAAATGTAGCATGCAATAAATAAAGGAAATGTTTCTTTCAGCAAAGTGCAACCTCAGTGATTTCATCCTCAATTTGATTAATCAAATACCACTTAATACACCATACACAAGGGTAATAGTTATAATCCAACATATATTTTTCATCCCATACACAAGAATAACAAGCCTAAGACACCAAATCTTCAATAGGGAAACATTCCTTAAAATGTATTGAATTCTCAATGACATTGGTCAAGCATCCGTTTTGTAAGCATGTAGAGACATTATTTAGTATCTAGTGCCTCATGTAGATACAAATATAGGAAGGTACACTATCAAAGTTGCATGGTTGCATTAGTAGTTGCTTGATGTCTCAGATCATCTGTGATTGTTTTCTCAAAATCATCCTGAGTATAAGGACATGTCACTTCCAACATTCTCATGAACTGTGAAGAAAGTCCCATCTCATCCCATTTATGTTTTATTAGCAGTGCTTCCAAGTAAAATTGTGATCTAGGTGGAAGTTAAGGCCTTTTTATAATAGCCCATGAATTTAGAAGTTTCAGGTCAAATATGAAAATCACATGGTTTGATCCTTTCCCAGTTGTTTTTTTTAGGGTCCATATCACTTTCCACATTATATATCTCAACCATAGCTTCCCAATAAGCTATCTTGCATCCCAGCCAAAGTTTGGAGTGAAAAGTTGACAATCCCAACAAATCAACTGTTGCAACTAAAACTCAGGGCACTCAACTCTTGGCCTTCCACCTTCTTTGTCCTTGGTATTTCCATATTATTTTCCTTTCATTTTATGTTGTATATGTTAATGAATAAGGGAATCATCCTCTTTCCTAGTGCTTTTGGATAGTGGGAGCAGGATGCATCTCTTCTTAGAGATTTCTCCCACCATTGTACACAACCAATAGAGAATAAAATTTATGTCCACTACAACATTATTGTGTTTTATTTATGCAATTTTCTTTAGTCATTTCATTCACTATTATACACATTACATTTCTGAAAAATAATGTCTCCACCAGATTCCCCCCATAATCTAGATGATGATGTGATTATAAATTAGTGCAACTATGAAAGGTAGAAATTTAGAATCTATTTTCTACAAAAGGATACAAATAAAAGATTTGATTCTCACTTCAAACAAATATATAAGAAATAAAGGACATATATTTACCTCTTTATTTGGCAACACTCCTCAATTTCCCCCCAAAGAGGGCACTTAGTTCTGACTCCATAAAAGTTTGTGTTCTAATTATTTCAGTTTGATTCTTAGGGACAACAATCTCCCAATCATCATTGCCGCTAATTGTAACCAATGAAATTTTGTTTCCACCAGATTCATTTAGGTCACTACCTTCCAGTTTAAGTAGTTCATTGTGCAACTAATCCATTAAAAAACTAAGAAATTCTTGAGCATCTTCTTCCGTGGGCCTTCCTAAAGGACTGAGAGGTTGGTCAAGACTAAAGGTTTTAAATACAACATCAAACATGGTTGGATAAAAATACCTGCCCACCTCAATCTCTCATGCTTCCTTTACATTCTTTTTCATATCTTTGTCAATATCTTAGCTTATAAATTCAATTTGGGTGATGTTGGGCACTTTGAAAACAAAGAAACTATGGTTGGGCTATCTGGTAATTCTATGTTCCATGACATTTTCCTCTTGGGTAAGGAGGAAGGTGTAGATTTCCCAATTTTCTTTTAAACAGTCCAATCCAAGCCATATGTTAGTGTTGTAGCAATTGCTTCATTAAAAATTTAATGCTACCTCCACACTAACAATCTTACTAGTGTGTCTACTCCTTGCTGCAAGAGTTCTGGCTGGAGGAAATTCTTATGGGTATAGGGAACACAGTGGGTCACTATGTCAAAATATCAGAAGCAATAAAGAAAAGAAAATACACTTCGTATGCCCGAATCTGTGTATACATGAATATCTCTAAGGCTCTACTGGGATCGGTAACTCTGGAATATTAGGATGAGGACTGGAAACAAATGTTGGACTATGAACATATCCCTTTCTGCTGTAGGAAATTCCATGAACATGACCATCTCTTCTAAGACTGACCTCTAAATACCCAAGCTACCAAAGTCAGTGATATCAAACAGAAATATGGCTTCACCACTGTCACAGGCAGGAAACAAAACCCTCCAAGAAATCAAAATCCAGACCCCAAACCCAATATCTCGACCAAAAACTCCTATGATATTCTGAATCAGCTACCGGAAGACGAAGAAATCCAAGATCCACACAAAGAGAAACAACAGGGTAAAGGAAAGAACCAAACCCCTTCCTCCTCTAGCCCAAATCATGAAATCAACCCAGAAGAGAGGGGAGGCATAGATGGAGATACCTTAATGCAGTTGGATGATCGAGATATCATAGGCATTGACCTAGAAAAACTTGAATAAGCTCTCAATCAAAAGGATCTGCATGCCCTCCCTGAAGAGAAACTTCGAAAGGTACATAAGGTTTTTCTCGACTCCTCCACAGGATCCACAATATGCCTAGGTATAGTCACATATCCAAGCTCAAACTCAAAGAGGATACTGAGAGAAAACAAAAGAAGGGAATGGAAATCAACACATCAACTCATCAAGGAGGCGGGCAATCTTATGCTCAATTCAGGGCAAATTCAAAATCTCTTGGAGGGATACCTCCACCCAACACCCCCTGTAAATTCTAACCTTGTACAATATCTACTGCAAACTGATATTCAGAAAAGAACAGAAAAGATACAATGGAAAATACAAACATTACACAAAGATTTTTCACCTGGAAACCCAAACCGGGAAAACCAGCATACATTATATTCATACTTTTTGTGTTACATTGTTTACAATACAATATACATATAGGATCCAGTGGCATCCAAAACCCTAACCCAATGACCTGGATTAGTCCAAAACCCTAATTCCTTAACCGGAAATAGAAAACCA
>SNQJ01S0064413.1:50677-63756 GCA_010110895.2 Picea sitchensis
CTTCCTAGCACTCTGTTATACTAATAATAACAGATTTGGAAGATTGTTCACGGTGGTATTCCAAATTTTAAAGATGCAAAGACATCATACTCATTTTTCTAACAGACGTGAATGGTTGGAAAAGAAAGTTGGGTTGGTTTCCTTGGGCTCTGTCTGAACAGAAGTGCCTTTCAAAAGTAGAAGCATAAGGCCATTAATATTTATGAAAACAGATAATGGAAAGGATCCTCATGCGTCAAATTCAGTAGACTATGTATAATTTTCAATTCTAACATACTTCAAAGTTAACACCCAAAAACCTGTGAAGCTAGACCTAGTCACCTGTTGCAACATAACCATGAGTTCCCATGATCCTTTTATAGACCAGTTGGTCCATCCCGAGTAGAGTGTGCGTTTATGGTAATAAATTGAGTTCTTTGGAATATTATCATTTCTAATTGTAAGAGAAGACTTAAAATGCAAATATTATTAATGGTGTTACATTTTTCTTAATATGTTTGTACATTGTTTGTATACATTGATACAAAATGTTAAAGATATGGAAGACTATCATGGACCTCCCGGTGACCCAAAAGACAAGTTCATATTTTGTAATGAAGATTTGGTCTGGTTTGAAGTATATGGAAACAAATTCAATCGAGTTGCAACAATCTCTTTGCTTAGAGTTCTTGACTTTATTAGAGAAGAGGAAATGAAAAGAATCCAATAGCTCTGTGCACTTTCATTCACCAACAAAACAAACCCCCAAGCTCAAGGGGTAGTGCTGCCAAGATATATCAGTTGTAAGTATTTTAAAAGTTTCTTGATTAGTTGTTGCTAACAATAGAATTTTATTATTTCTCATATGTATTAAAATTTCACAGTTTCTTATGTAGTTATGCTTGCTCATACGACCCACAAGACAATAGAGGAAAAAATACAGCAATTTTATATTAAAGGTTATGGTTCAAAGCTCTAATATAGAAATTTTAATATATAACATGTTTGAGCATGAAGATGAGAATGGATGGATCTGTCATGGCGAACATGACATTTCAGGTGAGTCTACGTCCAAGCGTAAGCCAAGGATTTCAAGGGACATGGTTTCATACATGGAAAGTTGTTTTTCTTTGGAAGTGCCTATTGACACAGTGTGTAAAATGTACATAAAGAAATATGTTACATGGATGTGGTAGATCGAGATAGGGAATTTTTCTTGTGCAGAAAATAGGTTGTGAATATCTACAATTGTTTGATGAACATGAACTACTACTTGAAAAAAAAGGATGAAAAGAGAGTGAACCTTTGGTATGAAAAACACAAGGATGAACTTTTCTTTTACCAGAAGCCCAATGGTGAAGATCTCCCTTTCATCGCTGGAATCCAAACAAAATGGATGTTGGATACCATGGTTAGGCTATCGCATAATAGCATAATATCCATGGATTCAACATTCAGTACAAATAAATATGGGGTGAGTGTGTTGTCAATGATTTATTTAGTATAATCATTTGAGCTCGCTAGTTCAATATTATTGGTGACCTAAATTGGACTACATATGTTTATTAAATATAACAGTATCAGTTGTACACACTCGTGGCTTTCAATGAACAACAAAGTGGGGTGAGAGTAGCATGGGTGGTGGCATCATGAAACACATCAGAATATATTGCACTATGGTTGGAGCACCTCATGCATAGGTGTTACCAAATACCTCCCAATTGGAAAGTGAGTGCCTTCATGGTTGATGATGCATTGGCTGAAATCTTCACTTTGAGGTAACTTCAAATTTGTTATTTTACATTGTAACTTATATTTACAAGAAATTTGTCTCACCTAAAATGAATTGAATGTGGTAGGAGGATGACAACGAACAAAGTAATCTTGTGTGTTTGGAATGTATGGAGGGGCATGGCTAAAAAATGTGAATTGTTTGGATAGTAGTTCAGAAAATGCGAAAGTGATGTTCAATGAGCTAGGATGTATGATGAAGAATTGTTCAAAAGATGAAGTAGGAAATGAAATCAATCATTTTTTCATCAAATTCGCAAATGAAGAGAAATTTTTGGACTATTTTCAAAAGAATTGGTTTACTGGTGATAAGATTAGTAAGTCTACATACTCGTTCTTGTGTTTCCATTTTTTTGTTTCATAAACATGAGATATCTCCACTAACTTGGTTTTTATATTTAGGGATGTGAGTCAAATGTTGTCAAGATTTTCCCCATGCAAATCAGGAGACAAACAATGTTGTTGAGTCATACCATAGTTACTTGAAGACAAACTTTCTATCCGATCAAATAAAAAAATGCTCTTAGGATCGATTGTTGTTCTATATCCTCTTGACAAATGTTGAACCTTGTTACCGGTTCAAGGAAATTTTGAAAAAATAAGGGTATTTGAACAACTACAAGAAAGAGAAGCCGCTTGAATCATCAATAGAAAAGGATAGAAGAATTCTAGATAGTGATTTCAAACCTCATGAGATTATATCTCACGTATACTGGGTTAGAAGTCAAACTAAGCCCAACAATAAATATCTTGTCACTTGGTATTGTACCAATTTTATAGATTGTGATTTCCCATGTTCTATTTGTGACAACATTTGTAAGCATGCCATAAAGTTGGATCGGTTGTATTCTTCTTTAGTGGATTCAAACCCTTTATTGGACCAAGATGAAACACTCAATTCATTCAATGCGCCTCCTGATATACGTATAGAGGCATCAAGCCTTGATATAGATGCTAAAACAACTATTATGGCTAGAGACAATGTTGATCAAGTGACGAGGGACTTCAGTTGGCTAGCGAGAATTTTTTTGGATAATTAGAGTTGCTTTGAAATAGTCCTCCTCCCACTTTGAGAAAGACCCAACAATTGATTGGTTTGGTGAAAAGAATGTTGGATGATGCCAAAAATATTGACATCAGGGATTATGATTTCACTCTTGGGTTGGGCGCATTGGATACATCTTTGAAGAGGAAGAAGAGATTCCTTATCCCTAAAACTAAAAACAAAAGAAACAACAAAAGTGGCAGATTGGAAACTAATTTTGCATCTAGTAATGTACCATTTCATTTTCCACACCTCAACAAGCGGGGTCATCCTCATGCCAACAATGCATCCCCTATTGTCCCAGGTGGGTTTTGTAAAGTGGTGATATCAATATGTTAAAATTAGTATATATATACATCACCATTTTTTTAATGGAGAAATAGGTGGATGTGTGCAAGGGTGAAAGAATCCACTATTGTGGCTTCCATCCAAGGACATAGAAGGATGTAGTTTCATTCCAGTTTTCCTACCATTATAGGTACATTTGATGGGGCTCTCAATTGATGTAATCTATGTTTCAAGTCTGTATTATTTCTCCTTTTAGATGTCAATAAGGATACTAATGAATATTTGATTGTTATATTACAAATACATGAGCTTCTTTTGATGATCTTCCTTCCTTGGAACATGCTCCACTAGATGACAACTCTCCAATTGGTGATTTGCTATGTTTTATATGTGCTACAATTTCAACTCTTTTACATATCAATTGTTAATGTATTATTACTTTGTTGACTAGGTATATATCAGGTATTTGTAGGATGAGGGAATAATCATCATCTTCTTCCATACAAATCCTCCCATGAGGGTAGAATCAGTTGTGTGGAATGAATGAATTTAATCTCATGACACAACTCGTTGGTCTTCTGAGAGGTAGATGCTTCATGTTTTGCAAAGAATTTCTCAGCCCAGAGTCAATTCATCGAGTGGAGAATTATTTCTATTATGATTGGTGTAGTAAGAGTATTATTTTGAGTCTTGTTGCAATGATAATGGATTGTGGGGAAGGAGGAAGAACACCCAAATTTAAGCTGCCATGTTACCCAGCTTCACCTCGATAGTAGCAGTGGTTCGAGATGGAGCCAGTGGTGATTTTAAGAACCCCCCCTAAATTTATATCTATAATAATTGGGTGAATCCCCATGATACATAGGAAAAATTGAACGTTATTTTATCAATACTATAATATGTATATATAATTTGTTGGCGAATATTTTAGTCGATTATATAATATTGTAAAATCTTGGCGAATCTTTCACTGAATTACAAAATCTTGTTAAAACTTGGTGAATCTTTCAATGAATTATAAAATCTTGTAAAATCTTGGCGAATTTTTCACTTAATTATTAAACCTTTACAGTCTTGGTGAATTTTTTGTAAAGAAGTGTTCTTCCTTGTCCTATATGTTAGCCTAGATGATATATCATAGAATTCATATGCCATATGATGGATGATATAATAGAAGGTGTTCATGCATAACCCGGAAAATTGCAACTTGTGTGTAAAGGTCCACAGGATCCACTTTTGCATTTGCTTCTGTTAGTATGAGAGTCTAGAAATATGCCAAAGTGTAATAAACCACTTATAAAATATGAAAATGCAATTTCCAACATGTATATAAATCAAAGATAGTCATGCAACAACCAAATGTAAGCATCGTTTCTATTTTATACTTAAACTATCATTAAATTCCATATAACATGGTTTTTTTTTTCATTTCAGTGCATTAACGTAATTCCTTTCTTCCTTTCTCCCTTCCCTATTTCTTCCTGGCTTGGGAACTATCAATATTACTAATTTATACTCCTGAAAACTAGTTTCAGTATATTTAAGTGCATAAATTTCAAGATATTACAAATATCATAAACCAATGAATAAGGAATATTTTGTTTCAAAAGGGTGTCAAAGTTGGCCTTCATTATGTGTGCTAAATAATTTCTAAGACACTTTGTATCAAAGACATTGAATTGAAAGCATTGACATTTGCCAACTTTCAAATGTAGCATGCAATAAATAAAGGAAATGTTTCTTTCAGCAAAGTGCAACCTCAGTGCTTTCATCCTCAATTTGATTAATCAAATACCACTTAATACACCATACACAAGGGTAATACTTCTAATCCAACATATATTTTTCATCCCATACACAAGAATAACAAGCCTTAGATACCAAATCTTCAATAGGGAAACTTTCCTTAAAATGTATTGAGTTCTCAATGACATTGGTCAAGCATCTGTTTTGTAAGCATGTAGAGACATTACTTAGTATCTAGTGCCTTATGTAGATACAAATATAGGAAGGTACACTATCAAAGTTGCATGGTTGCATTAGTAGTTGCTTGATGTCTCAGATCATCTGTGATTGTTTTCTCAAAATCATCCTGAGTATAAGGACATGTCACTTCCAACATTCTCATGAACTTCGAAGAAAGTCCCATCTCATCCCATTTATGTTTTATTAATAGTGATTCCAAGTAAAATGGTGATCTAGGTGGAAGTTAAGGCCTTTTTATAATAGCCCATGAATTTAGAAGTTTCAGGTCAAATATGAAAATCACATGGTTTGATCCTTTCCTAGTTGTTTTTTTTAGGGTCCATATCACTTTCCACATTATATATCTCAACCATAGCTTCCCAATAAGCTATCTTGCATCCCAGCCAAAGTTTGGAGTGAAAAGTTAACAATCCCAACAAATCAATTATTGCAACTAAAAGTCGAGGCACTCAACTCTTGGCCTTCCACCTTCTTTGTCCTTGGTATTTCCATATTATTTTTCTTTCATTTTATGTTGTATATGTTAATGAATAAGGGCATCATCCTCTTTCCTGGTGCTTTTGGATAGTGGGAGCAGGATGCATCTCTTCTTAGAGATTTCTCCCACCATTGTACACAACCAATAGAGAATAAAATTTATGTCCACTACAACATTATTGTGTTTTATTTATGCAATTTTCTTTAGTCATTTCATTCACTATTATACACATTACATTTCTGAAAAATAATGTCTCCACCAGATTCCCCCCATAATCTAGATGATGATGTGATTATAAATTAGTGCAACTATGAAAGGTAGAAATTTATAATCTATTTTCTACAAAAGGATACAAATAAAAGATTTGATTCTCACTTCAAACAAATATATAAGAAATAAAGGACATATATTTACCTCTTAATTTGGCAACACTCAATTTCCCCCCAAAGAGGGCACTTAGTTTTGACTCCATAAAAGTTTGTGTTCTAATTATTTCAGTTTGATTCTTAGGGACAACAATATCCCAATCATCATTGCCACTAACTGTAACCAATGAAATTTTGTTTCCACCAGATTCATTTAGGTCACTACCTTCCAATTTAAGTAGTTCATTGTGCAACTAATCCATAAAAAAACTAAGAAATTCTTGAGCATCTTCTTGCGTGGGCCTTTCTAAAGGACTGAGAGGTTGGTGAAGACTAAAGGTTTTAAATACAACATCGAACATGGTTGGATAAAAATACCTTCCCACCTCAATCTCTCATGCTTCCTTTACATTGTTTTTCATATCTTTGTCAATATCTTAGCTTATAAATTCAATTTGGGTGATGTTGGGCACTTTGAAAACCAAGAAACTATTGTTGGGCTATCTGGTAATTCTATGGTCCATGAAATTTTTCTCTTGGGTAAGGAGGAAGGTGTAGATTTCCCAATTTTATTTTAAACAGTCGAATCCAAGCCATATGCTAGTGTTGTCGCAATTGCTTCATTAAAAATTTAATGCTACCTCCACACTAACAATCTTACTAGTGTGTCTACTCCTTGCCGCAAGAGTTCTGGCTAGAGGAAATTCTTATGGGTATAGGGAACACATTGGGTCACTACGGCAAAACATCAAAAGCAACAAAGCAAAGAAAATACACTTTGTATGCATGAATCTGTGTATACATGAATATCTCTAAGGCTCTACTGGGATTGGTAACTCTGGAATATTAGGATGAGGACTAGCAACAAATGCTGGACTACGAACATATCCCTTTTTGCTGTAGGAAATGCCATGAACACGGCCATCTCTTCTGAGACTGACCTCTAAATACCCAATCTACCAAAGTCAGTGATATCAAACAGAAATATGGCTTCACCACTGTCACAAGCAGGAAACAAAACCCTCCAAGAAAGAAAAATCCAGACCCCAAACCCAATATCTCGACCAAAAACTCCTATGATATTCTGAATCATCTACCGGAAGACGAAGAAATCCAAGATCCACACAAAGAGTAGCAACAGGGTAAAGGAAAGAACCAAACCCCTTCCTCCTCTAGGCCAAATCGTGAAATCAACCCAGAAGAGAGGGGAGGCGTAGATGGAGATACCTTAATGCAGTTGGAAGATTGAGATATCCCAGGCATTGACCTAGAAAAACTTGAAGAAGCTCTCAATCAAAAGGATCTGCATGCCCTCCCTGAGGAGCAACTTCGAAAGGTACATAAGGTTTTTCTCGACTCCTCTGTAGGATCCACAATACGCCTAGGTATAGTCACATATCCCAGCTCAGACTCAAAGAGGATACCGAGAGAAAACAAAAGAAGGGCATGGAAATCAACACATCAACTCATCAAGGAGGCAGGCAATCTTATGCTCAATTTAGGGAAAATTCAAAATCTCTTGGAGGGATACCTCCACCCAACACCCCCCTCATTATGATGAAGATAATCACCTGGAACATTCAAGTACTCAATGGTCAATCCAAACAAAAGATCCTCCGAGACTGCATCAAAGCATAAAATCCAGATATCCTAATGCTACAAGAAACGAAATGTTTTGGGGCAGAAGCTGAAACCATCTTCCAATGCATTTGGAGGGGATGTGATTTTGTTCTTACATATTCCACAGGGGCTTCAGGGGGTCTGGCCATACTATGGAACCCATGAAACATTATTCTAAGCAGACCTTTTTCCACAATAGGCACAATAACGGCCCACTTCGAGGTCACAGGTTCAACCCAGGAGGGCGCTATCAAAAACGTCTATGGACCCCAAAGCCAGCAGGAAAAAGTCAAACTCTTGAAGCAACTAACCCACATCAAAACACGGATGACCATGCCCAACTGGATCTTAGGCGGTGACTTCAATATGATTCTGTCACTGGAAGAAAAAACAGGAGGGAGAAAAAGGCTTGAGTAGGACAGTGATAATTTCAAAACCCTCATTGATCAACTAAAGCTAGTAGACATTGAAAATAGCAATGGCACCTTCACCTGGTCCAACCGTAGGTTAGGAAACCAACACGTTGCCTACTATCTGGACCGATTCCTTGTGGCTGAAGAACTAATTGAAGTATCCCCAAGTATGGAAAGTCTTATTCTCCCAAAAGTTGGGTCGGACCATTGGCCAGTTGCCTTCTTCCTAGAAACATGAGTGACACCCAAATACAAACCCTTTCAGTTCGAGAAATTATGGCTCTCAAACCCTGACTTTCATCATCTTGTAAAATCATGGTGGGCTCAGGAAGAAATAGATCATGGTACATGCATGCACAAATTCCAGCAATGCCTCAAAAACTTCAAGCAATCGCTAAAGCATTGGAACAAGCACACCTTTGGAAATATTTTCCAAAGCATGCAGGACATAGAGAACAAACTCGTGGAGATACAAAAAAATTTAATTTAAGGAACTCAAACTACTAATCTAATGAAAGAGGAGGAGAAGCTTCGAGTGCAGCTAGAGGAAAGGAGAAAGCAGGAGGAAATTCTGTGGAGACAGAAATCCAGGGTACAATGGCTCAAAGAGGGGGAAAAGAACACAAATTTATTCCACAGAGCTATGGTGCATCGCTGACACATTTACAGAATTACTCATTTGGAGGATGGCCAAGGTAATCCAATAAGAGAAAATACCCAAATAGAAGTAGATCTTAACAACTACTACCCAGACCTACTAATGGAAACCAGGGAGGATAGAACTACAGCAATCAGATAGGTAACCAGTCACATACCCTCTCAGGTGACTCCTGAATAGAACGCAGCCCTGATGTAACCTATCACCCAAGCAGAAGTGGACCAAGCAGTAAAATATATGCCCTCAGGGAAGGCCCCAGTCCTGGATGGATTTACCACTAACTTCTTTCATCATTGCTGGGACCTAATGAGAGAAGAGGTTTGGCAAGTAGTGGAGGAATCTAGAACTTCAAGCCAAGTCCTCCCTGCCCTCAATGCTACCTTTCTCACCCTAATTCTGAAAGAGAAGAGGGTTGCAAATCCCAAACAGTTTAGACCAATTTCTCTCTGCAATGTTATATACAAAATCATAACAAAGGTGGTTGCAAACTGCCTCAAGCCAATTCTTCCCTTTGTCATATCCAAGGAACAAGCAGGGTACGTAGAAGGTAGACAAATTATGGACAGTGTCATACTGGCTCACGAGGTCATCCACTCTCTCAAGTCGACAAAAAATCCAGGTATGCTCATCAAACTAGATCTTTCAAAATCTTTTGACAGAGTCAACTGGCAGTACCTCCGCTCCATTCTAGACTCCTTCGGCTTCGATCAACAATGGGTAAATTGGATTTTAAACCTTACCTCCTCATATTTGATGCAGGAGCATCACCAACTCATCAAGTGAGCCAACACATCAAGCGGAGATCAGCTGGACAAACCAACCCAAATTTTTGAAAATACTTTGGGATTGTTGCGCAAGTCTTTAATGAAGCCATTTATGAGGTGCATTTGTATATTGTATTGGACCTTGAGCCTTTAAGCTCTCGTCCTTTGGTAGATAGTCGACATTTAATAGATTTAATGCTGGTAGATAGGATTTTTAAGTCTAAATTTGATAGTTTAGAGTCCGAGAGGGAAAACGGATATAGGCACCCTCATTGTACCATTGTAACAAAATAGAAGAAGCATTCAGGAGAAGAGAAGAGCAATCAGAGAATAGTGTATGAAGAACACCCATGTACAAGCATTTGAATTAATAGAAGAAAGTTCTGATTCAAATCCATGGTTTGTTTTGTTTCTCTGTGTATATTATTGATGTGCTCATGAATGTTTGCTTCTTGTCATGCATTTGCTTTTATATGTTGTGCATATGATTTCATGATTCAAACTTAATTCTGAAAGGGAGAGAGAGTGAGGTTCAATTGTTTCTCTATCTGAGCCAGGAGATTCCTGCAAGGTGTGCAGTCGAAAACCATCTGCAAGGAGTGCGTTGATGGAGGCTCAGGTAGTTTAACTTTTGTTCTCATTCACCCAGAATTGGATTTGGGTTGTTGAAGCCATGCAAGGAGTGCGCAGACTGAAGAGGAAGTCTCAGTTGTGAATCTGAGAAAGGAAATCAAGGACTGTTGCTACAGGCGTGCGCAGAGTCGAAGAAGTTTGAACACTTGAAGTGTTTATAGGGTTGTCGAAAGGAGTGCGTGCAAGTCCCTCTGAAAGAATCAGAGTAGAAAAGCTCAGAAGGTATAGCACCTTCATGATATCGTCAAAGGAGAGCACCAGGTTCTTGCGCCGTGAAATGTTTCAGGCAAGAGTTTCAAGTGCGTGCACAGAGGTCTCTTTTTCCTAAGAGATTGTGGAAGCTGGAGAAAGCTCAGGAGGAACAAGGTTTCAAAACTATCGAAAGGCTGCATAGAAGATTTCCATGCTAAGAAGTCCTCAAGAAGGGAGGAAAGGAATCGAAGTTCAGGATTCGTAGAGGAAATTCACGAAATCCCGTCAGCCGTTAGATCTAGGGAAGTTACGCCGGGGTTAAGCCCTAACAAGCAGAGGAGGAGTCCCGGAGGAGTCATCGGGATATTAGAGTCATCGGGATTTTATTAAGCAAGAGAATCGAGACCTCGTGAGTCTTGAAATCCCAAGAAAGGATCCTAGCCGTTGATCTCGGTAGGACACGCGTAAGACATCAGGACAGGAGTCGAGATTTAACCCATCAGGGATTTCAGGAGTGTAGAATCATTGCATCAGGAAATCGCGATCTGCGATATCCCGACGAAAGCTTATAACTATCCATCAGTGAGGACGCGTGGCACGAGATCTTGAAGAGTCGGAGTTTGGGGGCATCAGAGTTTTCGAAGGCAGAGAATTCAGGCAACAGGAAATCGTGATCCACGATATCCTGATAGGAGTGTGTGGGCCACAGTCAGGGCTAGTGGAAGACAGGTGGCAAAGATCTGGAGATCTCATGAACTCGGGAGTTCGTAGGGTGAGGACCCAAATCTTGGGTACTCCAAGTCACGAGGACGCAAGGTTGGGAAAGCGCGACAGGATAGTATCAGCGTTTCGACACATCGGGTATCGGGAGTTGGAAGCCCGAGGACTTGGTATCGTGAGTGGAAAAGTCGCGATAGTGCAAAGCTGCGAGAGAGAAGAAGTCTCGATAAGGTGGGAGAAGGTCAGCGTTGACTGAGCCATTGGGAGTCGGGGATCCATGAGTGCAGTGGATCACGACCTCGTAAGTGTCGATTTACCAACGGGGAAATTCCCGATAAGAGCAAGGAAGACGTGGAGAATATTCATCGGGGTTCAGGGATTTGTGAGACCCGATCCAGTGGTTTCAGGACTCGCGATTTTGCGATGTCAGATTTCCCGATTTGGAGTAAGGAGATCACCAGGGACATTCTGTGGGTGTTGAGAACTCCCGATAAGGGAGTTGAAGAGAAATTTAGTTCTTCGGGCCTAAGGAAGAGAAGGTCCTATGGGAGCGGACGTGCCCTGGGTGGCGTGTTTGCGTCAGAGTGGTATCAGAGCGAGAAAGATTTCTTTGCTTTCTGTAGCAGAGAAGAAAAGAAAATTTCACCATGCCGCCAAGGAGAGAAAGACAATCACCCGATCCAGAGGATAGAGGGAACCAGAGAGGAATAGGGAGACAAGCACAAAATCCAGAAATGGAGAGGCAGATACGTGATCTCCGAGCGAGACTAGAAGATATGGAGGCAGCGCAGAGACGCACAGCCAGTGATGGAAATCTGAGTGACTCCGAAGGTGAAGTTGAAGTCGAAGAACAAGGAGAAGTTGCAGCCGAAGATGCAGCTAATGAGCGATTAATTAAGGCTATCGCCCAGATGAGTTCGAAAACAAAGATGGACATTCCAGCTTATGAAGGGAATCTGGATGCAGAAGAGCTTCTAGATTGGATTAGATCTCTTGACACCTACTTCGATTATGAGGATATCGAAGAGGATAAGAAGGTAAGACATGTTGTCACACGATTGAAGGGACACGCAGCATTATGGTGGGAGGAGCTTCAAGCAGATAGACGTTCCAAAGGCAAGAAAAAGATTAAAATCTGGTATCGAATGATTGCGAAGATGAAGGTAAAGTTCATCCCAAGGGATTATCAGATCACACTGTTCAGGAGAATGCAGAACCTGAGACAGAAGCTGATGACAGTGAAGGAGTATACTGAGGAATTCTACAAGCTAAATATCAGAGCAGGTCATCGGGAGAGTGATGATGAAAAAGTTTCCAGGTATATGAATGGCTTGAGATACGATATCCAGGACGAGATGAGTATGAAGACCATCAGAATGGTGGAGGATGCATATCAAATGGCGTTAAAAGCTGAAGAGAAGCTGAGCCGTAAGCCAGGACAGCGAGGCCGAGGTTGGAGCCAACCAAAAGGTAAGTCAGTTGCCCAAGATAGGTTCCAGAAATCCAAGGACGACTAGAAGAAGCCTCAGACTAGAACAGAAAGAGGTGGAAGTTCACAGCGAGGCCAGCACATTGAACAACGAAGGAAACATACAGAACATGGCGGAGGATACACTGATAATAACACATTTCCTCATACCAGAGGTAGAGGAAGAGGCAGAGGTGGAGTCATCACATGCTTCACATGTGGAAAGAATGGGCACAAATCAGTTGACTGTCCAGATAAGAAGAAGGATGGAGGAGAAGCTCACATCGTCGAGGCACAGAGGCGAGATGCTGAAGCAGAAGACGCAGAAGACGGAAGGTCATTGATGATGCGTAAAGTTATCTTAACATCTGAGAAGGAGGTGTAGGACACGACTCAAAGAAACAGACTTTTCAGAACTGCATGCAAAACCAAAGACAAGGTGTGCAAGGTTATCATGGATAGCGGTAGCACAGATAATCTCGTTTCAACCGAGATGGTGGAGAAACTAGCACTGGAGACAACTGATCACCCGAGTCCATACAAAGTTTCATGGCTATAGAAGGGACATCAAGTAAGTGTGACCAAACAGTGCTTAGTTGACATCAAGATAGGAGGATATAATGATAAAATACTCTGTGATGTTATTCCTATGGATGTATGTCATTTATTGCTAGGCAGA
>SNQJ01S0064413.1:67445-83864 GCA_010110895.2 Picea sitchensis
AGCTGGGAGACTGAAGCAGTGATTCAAAAGCATGGACAGACCGTGCAGGAGCTCATGGACAGGAGCCCATGAAAGTTTTCAAGCCGAGGAGTATGATGCAGGAGCATCACCGACTCATCAAGCGAGCCAACACATCAAGTGGAGATCAGCTGGACAAACCAACCTAAATTTTTGAAAATACTTTTGGATTGTTGCGCAAGTATTTAATGAAGCCATTTATGAGGCACATTTGTATATTGTATTGGACCTTGAGCCTTTAAGCTCTCGTCCTTTGGTAGATAGTCGGCATTTAATAGATTTGATGTTGGTAGATAGGATTTTTAAGTCTAAATTTGATAGTTTAGAGTCCAAGAGGGAAAACGGATATAGACACCCTCATTGTACGATTGTAACATAATAGAAGAAGCATTTGGGAGAAGAGAAGAGCAAGCAGAGAATAGTGTATGAAGAACACCCATGTACAAGCATTTGAATTAATAGACGAAAGTTCTGATTCAAATCCATGGTTTGTGTTGTTTCTCTGTGTATATTATTGATGTGTTCATGAATGTTTGCTTCTTGTCATGCATTTTCTTTTATATGTTGTGCATGTGATTTCATGTTTCAAACTGAAGTCTGAAAGGGAGAGAGAGTGAGGTTCAATTGTTTCTCTATCTGAGCCAGGAGATTCCTACAAGGTGTGCAGTCGAAAACCATCTGCAAGGAGTGCGTTGATGGAGGCTCAGGTAGTTTAACTTTTGTTCTCGTTCACCCAGAATTGGATTTGGGTTGTTGAAGCCATGCAAGGAGTGCGCAGGCTGAAGAGGAAGTCTCAGTTGTGAATCTGAGCAAGGAAATCAAGGACTATTGTTGCAGGCGTGCGCAGAGTCGAAGAAGTTCAAACACTTGAAGTGTTTACAGGGTTGCCGCAAGGAGTGCATGCAAGTCCCTCTGAAAGAATCAGAGTGGAAAAGCTCAGGAGGTATAGCACCTTCGTGATATCATCAAAGGAGAGCACCGGGTTCTTGCACCGTGAAATGTTTCAGGAAAGAGTTGCAAGTGCGTGCACAGAGGTCTCTTTTTCCTAAGAGATTGTGGAAGCTGGAGAAAGCTAAGGAGGAACAAGGCTTCAAAACTATCGAAAGGCTGCACAGAAGATTTCCATGCTAAGAAGTCCTCAAGAAGGGAGGAAAGGAATCGAAGGTCAGGATTCGCAGAGGAAATTTGCAAAATCCCGTCAGTTGTTAGATCTAGGGAAGTTACGTCGGGGTTAAGCCCTAACAAGAAGAGGAGGAGTCTTGGAGGAGTCATCGGGATATTAGATTCATCAGGATTTTATTAAGCAAGAGAATTGAGACGTCGTGAGTCTTGAAATCCCGAGAAAGGATCCTAGCCGTTGATCTCGGCAAGACATGCATCAGACATCAGGATAGGAGTCGGGATTTAACCCATCGGGGATTTCAGGAGTGTAGAATCGTTGCATCAGGAAATCGTGATCTGCGATATCCCGACGGAAGCTTAGAACCGTCCATCAACGAGGACGCGTGGCACGAGATCTCGAAGAGTCGGAGTTTGGGGGCATCGGAGTTTTCGAAGGAAGAGAATTTGGGCAATAGGAAATCGCGATCCGCGATATACCGACAGGAGTGTGTGGGCCACAGTTAGGGCTAGTGGAAGATAGGTGGAAGAGACCTGGAGATCTTGCGAACTCGAGAGTTTGCAGGGTGAGGACCCAAATATTGGGTACTCCAAGTCACGAGGACGCGAGGTTGCGAAAGCGTGACAGGATAGTATCAGCGTTTCGGCACATCGGGTATCGGGAGTTGGAAGCTCGAGGACTTGGTATCACGAGTGGTGAAGTTGTGATAGTGAGAAGCTACGAGAGAGGAGAAGTCTCGATAAGGTGGGAGAAGGTCAGTGTTGACTGAGCCATTAGGATTCAGGGATCCGTGAGTGCAGTGGATCATGACCTCGTAAGTGTTGATTTCCCGACGGGGAAATTCCTGATAAGAGCAAGGAAGACGTGGAGAATATTCATCGTGGTTCGGGGATTTGTGAGACCCGATCCGGTGGTTTCAGGACTCGCGATTTTGCGACGTCAGATTTCCTGATTTGGAGTAGGGAGATCACCAGGGACATTCTGTGGGTATTGAGAACTCCCGATAAGGGAGTTGAAGAGCAATTTAGTTCTTCGGGCCTAAGGAAGAGAAGGTCCTGTGGGAGCAGACGTGCCCTGGGTGCGACGTTTGCGTCAATATTTCTTCTCCATACTAGTCAATGGGGTCCCATCCCAACCTTTCTCACCATCCAGAGGTATTAGACAAGGTGACCCCCTATCACCTTTTCTGTTTGTGCTCATGGCGGAAGGCCTGGGACGTTATATCAAGTCAACGGTCCTGGAAGGATCTCTCAAATGCTTGTGTCTGCACAATATTCAATCGGCACCCTCACATAGTAAATTTGTTGATGACACCCTCCTCATGAACATGCCAACCGCAAGAGAGGCAAACAAGCTTAACTCCATCCTCTCTGACTTTACAGAGGCGTCAGGCATGACTCTCAACCTAGACAAATCCAAACTCTACTTCTTCAACACTTTGGTAGCGATCGAAACTCATATGTCTAGACTCCTGGAAATACCCAAGAGCTCCCTTTCATCCAACTATTTAGGAATTCCTCTAACTAGTGCAGCAGCAAGATCCATTTCCTGGGATAGCCTTCTTCTTTCCATCTCCAACAGGCTAAACAATTGGACCTTCAAGCCCCTCAACATTGCAGCCAGGCTAGTCCTGCTCAAATATGTCCTACAAGCCCTGCCTACCTATCTATTCGTAGCCTTAGCAGCCCCCAAGTAGGTCATAAGAGAAATAAGGAACCTCTGATGAAACTTCCTTTGGCACGAACACCAACCAAACAAGAAGTGGGCGCTAGTAGGATGGGACAAGATCTGTACACCAAAAAGTGCGGGAGGGCTAGGACTCCATGATCTAGGGAAACTCAACCAACTAATGGGAGCCAAAATGTGGTGGAGGTGGTTAAAGACGTCAACATCTTTGTGGGCGCAAATCTAGAAGTAGAAGTATGCTCCTCTCACACAAGAAAACCAACTCATCAGACACAATGTCTGAATACAGGGATCTGACATTTGGAACACAGCCTGGCAAAAAAAATACCTGGTGCAAAAACATGCCTTTTGGGAGGTACGAAGTGGAGAAAGTGTTATGTTCTGGCAAGACTCGTGGTGGCAACTCAAACCTTTAAGTGACCTAGAAGAACTTGACCCCCTCAGACAAGCTCTAAACCAGGACATATTTCTAAGGGTGAAAGATTTTTGGAAACCTGTCGATCAGAGACTGCAATGGAATCACTAGAAAACCTCTAATCAAGAGTTAATGGTCCCAGATGACTTAGACCTACAAGCCTGGAAACACTATGCAAATCACCGAAAAATCCTCAATCAAGAAGGCTAGGATATTCTTAGATGGGGGCACTCCACCACTGGAAACTTCGTTGTTGAAGAATCCTACTTCCTATAGGGAAATTACCAACATCATGACAGGGAGAACATATGGAACAAGGTTTGGAATCCTACACTCCGGCCCAAGGTGTCCACCTTTACCTGGCTTATTGCGCACAACTGGGTCCTAACCTGGGACAACCTTAGGAAAAGAGGCTTCATCGGACCCTCAATATGTGTCTTATGCCATCAACACGAGGAAACCAAGGAACATTTATTCAATAGGTGTCCCTTTAGTCAGTGGATTTGGGATCAAGGAGCTCAAACAATGCGTCGATCCAATCGAGATAGGAGCAGCATCAACGATATGCTTGAAAACTAGGACTCAATCACCTACAACAATCCTCTGCTGGCATACATTTGGCAACTCCTCCCAGGATTCATTCTTTGGCAAATTTGGAAAGAAAGAAACAAAAAAATATTTCACTCCAAAGCCTCCACACTAGGCCTAACCTAGGAGAAAATTGTCACGCTCATCAAGGAAACAACTAGAAGAAAACCCTAGAAACCAGAGGACATAAATTGCAACCCGAAGGAGCAATTCATAATCCAAAGCTGGCAGCCTATCCTGACTAATCAAATGGCGATAAATGCACCTAAGCGTCAGCATAACATCCTAACCACCTGATCCCTTCCTCCAACAGATTTCATAAAGATCAACTTCGATGGAGCCTCTAAATGGAACCCGTGACCGGCAGGATATGGGGCCACACTCAGAAACTCCATTGGAGAGATCCTATGTCTGTTAGCAGGATACTTGGGGGAAACCACAAACAATGTGGTAGATCTAGCAGGCCTCTTGCAAGGTCTCCAAGCAACAATTGCTAAACATTGTCACAAGCTAATCCTGGAGGGGGATTCACAAATTGTCATCTAGTTAATCACCAAGATCCTCCATGGGGAAAACCCGCTAAAAATCTCACCCAACTGGAGACTCTCAAGGATTCCAGAGGAATTCGGAGCCCTCCTTAGAACTAACCTCAGCATTATACCCTCTCATGTGAAAAGAGACGCAAACAGGGTAGAGGACTGTCTGGCAAATGAAGGGGTAGCAAAGGAAACAAAAAACATCTACTGGGAAGCACACATCTCTGAAAACTCAGATATCTCAGACCGGTGTCATGCTCTTGCCAACAAGGATCTCCAATCCCTAGATGGGGTGCCACATAGAACAGGGAGGACACGCGGGGACGAGTTGGGCAAGACCATAAATACTGGCCACTGACTCCCATCTCCTCATCACTAAGATGGGAGCGAGCCCGAGCAGCCAAAACCAGAGGACGAGCTCTCTCGCACGAGTGAAGAGGACGAAGGACCAGCGCACTAAGGGCATAGCCTTAATGGCCAAGGCTATCATAGTAACCTTCATCCTTATCAGCCTCTCTGATGGTTATGCAATTCATTTGGAAGCTGAGTGGTCGAAGGCTGAACCTTCAGAGCGTTGGTGTAGAGACACTTACTATTTTGGCATTTTGGTTATATCTATGCTCCTCTACATGCCAAGAGCAAGAGGACGACCACGCAGAGGTGTTGTGTGGTATGCATTTGACTCTCGCAGAAAGAGGTAGAAGAAGTTCAAAAGAGTGTTGGCTATGGTGCGCACTCGAAGAACCAGGAAGCCTTGGACGCCTCCCATGGCTTATGTGGAGGATATTGTTCCGGATGAACCCATCCAGGTTCCTCCAGCACATCTCCTCTTCACTGTTTCAGATAATTGGGATCCCCCCACCTATTTCATGGATGAAGCCAAGCCTTAGGATCCAAGAATGATGCATAGTCACAAGGAAGGTGACCTAGCATGGGAATACACAACTTGCTACGTAAACGAAGAATTCCTGGGCAGCATAGAAGAAAGGGAAAATTCAGCATGAGATGAATTTCCAGAGGAAGCGGCTCAACAGGATGAGTAGCAAGGATAGAAAGGCGACAGAGAAAATGAATAAGAGGAGGGTAGTGGCGTACAGAAGCCAATTCCCCTCTCCTCTATTCAGAGTGAATGGTAGGACCAACCTCCACTTCTCCACCTGGAGCACCTGGAACTGATCTTTGAAACGTGCAGCATGGTGGACGACCAAATCTACATGTCCCTCCAAGTCATCCAACGCCTCGACATGATGTATGTTGCATACTCCAACACACCTCCAAGATGGCAATGCTCTACGTACACACAGCCCTTCGCGCTTCCATATAGATGGGGAAAGAATGACGAAGTCGATGAGGACACCGGGTAATTGGTTCTGTGAATGTTCATAGTTAGAAATTTTCTTTTGTTTTGAAGTAGAGCTCTATCTCAGTTAGACTATCATTATGATGTCAGTAGTAAGTTATGGAATAGTCTGAAACTAATGGCGGCCATATGTCCTGGTTTCCTTTGGGCAGGACAGATGGCAGCCTGGTTTTTTTTTAGAGAAAACACGTGGCATGGGACAACCAGATGTCCCGGTTTCCTTTTTAGGCGGGACATCTGGCACTCCAAAAGACTCTGTAAGCCTGCACTTTTAATATAACAAGATCCTCCCCTTTTTTACTTAAAAAAAAAAAACAATCTTACTAGTGTGTCAAATTCAGAAAGGAAGATTGAGAGAGGAAAATAATAGTAGTTGATGAGCCAAGATGGCATATTGAATACAGTACAATGAGTGTTCCACATTTGGGTTATTGTTTTTTATGTTCATGGTGGAGGGGTGGATCTTATATTTCCCATCATGAAAATGAGATAGCTCAAATCTCTACTGCTTGTAATGACAACATTGTGCCTTATTGGATTCATAATGGCTTTGTAACACTTGGTGTTGAGACTATGTTTGAATCTTTAGGAAACTATGCCACACTTCACTTTGAAGGACTATGAAGATTGTTTGTGGTTTTCAAAAGCAAGCTAAGGAAGTCCTATAAGACCCAAAGACACTGGAAAATGTTGTAAAGCTTGTAAAAAGGTCTTTGTAATAAGTTTCCATCTGATTTAAATGAAAAGGATTATGCAATGGAAACAACAACAATGATTTGCAGTATAAGCTAGGTATAGACAGAAATACCTCTCAGTTGGATGAAGGTAGATAAAGCTTCAGAAGATGTTGAGCATGCATTAGTAAACATTGTGGAATGATACTTTTATTTTGAAGCAAGATGCAATGAAGAGGGATATTTAAGAAAGTCATTGAATTTTTGTTGGGAATTATGTTTATATGTTGTATAAGTTTGACTATAACAATGAACAAACTAGGATCCATCCCTTTTCTTTGCATTTGACAAGGATTTTCAGGGCATCCCCCACATGCCAATTTTGGGCTTATATAACAATGATTTTCTTTCACAAAACTATGCTTATTTGGAGGATTTCATCAAACACTTGGATTGAAAAATCATATTCACAATGGAATCTTTTATCACTCCTTAGTTTCCCAAGGCTGAGAAAAGAAACCAAAGAGGTAACCATAGACCAATCTTTAGGATTGAGTACCTAGCCCTACCAACCCAAAGAGGGCTCTCTCATTTAGATCAGCTAACTAAATGACTGAATGAAGAATATGTTAGGCTAGGTATTAATCTCACTAATGGATAATTTGATTTTTTGGAGATGAAAAAAGAGATGGAGTCATCTTTTCAAATAGGTCATTGTTTTTATGAAACCCTACTGAACTAGAAACAAGGATGCAACTATGGCAAAGGAAAGATAGAAGTAAACATTGGTATGCTGATGATTTTGTTGTAGTATAGTGGTGATGGAAAGCAAAGGAAAGTGTAAACTACGCATAAATTGCATATGAGTTCAATTTACAAGTTGAAGGTGTAAACAAAAATGGTCAACTTAAAACAATACAGAGCATACGATTGAGTTCTGTAAATCACTTATTAAGTTGAGAATGAAGACAATTACAGTATGGATGTCATAAAATATATCATATACAGTAGATAAACATTACACAATTGAAGAAAAAGACTCATACCAATGATTACATCACAAGAATCTCTTCACAAGTCTGCAAACTGTCTCTGTGTTCAATTTAGGAAAAGTATAGGCATATGTTGCTCCTTCGATCTCAAAATATCAGAAATCCCACCAATAATACATTGCATTACATTCCTATATAATGAAAACAATTCGAAATACTCCTAAGGAGGTCGAATTCTACTACAAAAAGTCAAATACATGCATATATCCTATCATTGCTAAAACCTAGGAGGAGTTAGAACTGATATTCCTCCTTTTCCTAAACTACTTGATCTTATCCTTTAAATGATCCAATACATGAATTCGACCTTATAAACCTGAAATTACATTCATCAACCCTCAATAAACTTGTTTTTTACCATTTATATTCACCAAATTACCATTTGACTATTTACATTGAGTAAAATATTTGCTACACAGAAGCCCAACGAATCCGCCAGAAGTGCAGTGAAAAATAAGGGTCAAACAAGAGATGATATATATTTAACCCTAGTACTTGTGTATAAATTGAAAGAGGTTTTTGTATATGAATATTTTTTTGAAATAAACCTCTTTCGGTTTCACAAAATTCTACTCAAGTTCTTCATAATATTCTCTGCAAAAAGATGACTAAAATAGGCCTTTGCGCATTCAGAAATATAGGTTGTAAATACGTGCATGGATATCTCACCATGTAACCCCTGTGTAAAAAGTGAGATATTTTACTATACTTTGTCCTCTTATGAACAAAAACCTCCTCCATTTTCCAAATATGCATCTCTGAAGGGCCACAATCGGCTCTGCAAACAGGTGACTAAAAAAAATAAAAACTCTGATGTTTTTGCACAATCAAAATGAAATCAAGTGCCAAATTTGGTTTTTGGAGATCTTGTTGATCCTTTTTGTAGATGAATATATGCCTTGGAGTATGGAACATGAGGATGTATCTCTGAGACACTTTATCAAATTAATACTCTCTATCAAACTGATATTCTTTGCCTTGTGACTAGGCAAATTTTGCTAGAATATACCAAAATTTGACTTTTGACTTTTGACTAACTTGGAATATTAACAAATCTTGATTAATATGGAACATGGGATCCTAACATAATCTACGACAAACAATTTTGGTAATTATAAGGGAATGAAACATAAAACAATAGATGGTTATAGGTGACTCTGTCCTAAACCTATGTTCTATGCTCGCTTAAACAAATTGTGGGACACTTTCATAAATTCTTCATCATGTATTAAGCTCAAATTGGGCAAACCAAGAGTATAATTAAAAATAAATAAATTAGAACAACTATATGAACTAAAAGAACAAGGTGTATTACAACAAAAATCGTAAGAGGTTATGCCAATGGGAAAACAACATGTTCACTAATTAACCTGCAGGTTTGTAATGCTAATTCTAATTCTACCAAGATGTTGTTAGTCAATTTTTTTGATATTGCAACATTTCTATCAACAAATTTTGAAATAAGCTACTTCAAATGAAAATTAAACATCATTGCAATAGCTGAAAATATGAGAAATACACCTCAATTCGCCCATTCAACTTATTTTCCTACTGTCATTCTTGTGGAGAATGAGGAAAATCCACTACAAACATTCTATATCATACACAAGCCAAAGACATGAATATTCAATCTTACATTGTGTTCTATGAGAAACCTTTTGGAATCAAAGCATGTTTTATCACCATGTATTCTCTTTAGTTCCTATAGCTCCATATTTAGACAACTCTAGCGGTACTAACTAGACTCAAGAAAAAATACATAAGTCATACACTCTAGCCAAATCAAGGCCATTTTAACTCCAAAATTTGAAGCATACAAAGAATATATTTCCACATTTCTATTGCAAAGTTTGGCATACAAAAATTTGCAAAACTTCATAAAAGGACTATGGGGATTGTCCATTGGCCATTTGAGTCTCTCAATAAGATAAGCTACCCTTATAGAAGAATCTAACAACAAAATATCATCAAATAACAAAAAAACGAAAGAGTCTAAATTGTCCACATTGACTCCCTAAGTTTCCCTTAATGAATGTTTTTCAATGATTAATTAACTATGGCATCAAACATTGTTAAAATATGCAAATAAATACAAATTGGATTTTTTTTTCTTTGGAGTCAAATGAAAAATTATTAGTTAAAGTTTGGTTAAAATTGTTTTGACTTTCTTACACCAATATTTTCAAATCACAACCGAGAGATGAACTCACCACCACATCATCTGAGTCTCAAGTGGGCCCATCAAATTAGTTTGAAAATACTTAAGTTGTTCCCCTGTTCTATTTTTTAGGTTTTTTTTAAGGAATGAAGAGTATTGAAAAATCATATCCTTTATTTAGAGGTTATGGTGGGATTTTATTGATATAGTTTTTAACTTTTTATCATTACTAACCATATTTTTCTCATAAACTCTTGATTCCATTTAGAAATCAATTTTAAAGTAATAACTTGTTCAATTTATGCTTTCGTTTCTTTTTTTTGTTGAATTGAAGTTTATGATTATGTGCCCTTTATCTGCTGGTTCTGAATTTACATATTTTAGGTTATATCCAATTCTCAATTCTAGATTGAAATATCCAAAATATTTCCATACCTGTGTACTATCTTCTTAAGTGTTGTCTATGCTTCATTTGAAAACATCTCTTGGCAAATCAAGTTCAAATGCCAAGAACATGATATCTTTAAGTTGTCATGCTTTCCTCTATGTGAAATATAGTAGGATGTTTGCTACTAGTTGAGGCATGAGATCTAGTTTTGAAACTCTTGCCATGTTAGTTATCAACCTATCATGAATATGTGAGGCCATTATGCATTTCAGTAGATTTCTTTTTTAACAGTGACCTCTAATTAGTTTTCTATATACTAAGCCATGATCAGAGTTGTTTCTGTATTTTGTAGAAGTAGCCTACCAAAAAGAGTGCAAGAAACAATAATAAATATTTGGATTACTCAAGCCTCATAGAAAAAAGTGGGGAAAACCTGAGCTATATAGATTAGTGATGTCCAACTTCAACATTTATTAAGTACTTGTTAAGTAATGCATCTTGTTGTGGGTGCCCCTGTATTGGTAAATTCATCCCTATAATAACCTGAGTAGGGAAGAGTATCAAAACAATGCAATTGTGTGAGAAACATTAGCTTCCAAAACTTTCATTTATCCTGTTTTACAACCTAGGGGCTTGAATTTTGACCTTAATTGGAACATAAATAATGGAACATCTACAATGAAATTACTGGTAAATACAACCCGCTAGTCATTACGTGAAACCTGGAATGTAATAAAATGATACAAGGGAAAATTTGGGGATAAACTCTTCTGAAGTCTATAATCCTTGGGTGGTTAGTTCTTTATAACAGTTTAGCAGTAATGATAGTCTTCATTGTATTGGCCTTAGAAAGGGATGATGTGTGGTTTGTCACAAACCTGAAACAGTTAAGCATATTATGTGGAACTACAAGGTTGCTGGAGCTTTTTGGATATGTCTTGTGGCTGAGTACATTCTTCTCTTTGTTGCCCCTCTTTATTAGAAATGGGTTCTTTTTGGGGACGAATGGATAAATCTTCGGGCATCAATACCATGTGGAACCTGATCAGACTGACAGGAATCTCCTTCTTATGGAAAAGATGGTGTCGAACAACCTTCTAATCCAGTCCATTCGGGAGAAGTTTCAATTAATAGATTGGATTTGGATATGCACATCTCCGTTATGATTGACGATTTTAGGTATGATGTAGATACTCTTGAGATTAGTGCCAAACTGGACATGCTATCACTCCTTGCTTATGTAGGGAGGGTGAGCCTAGTATGTGATTGTCTTTTGGCATCATTATGTATCATTCTTGACCTACATTTTTATCATTTAGTAGTGAAATATCAAATGCATTTTTCCCAAAATAAGGGATAGAAGGCTAGGGAGTGTGGGCATACCTAATTGGCTTCCCCTTAAGATTGACCTTTTCTGAATGGATAGTAATCTCTCCAGGTATAACGACATTACAATCTTTAGGTCACTTGTCAACGGTCAGCATGGCCTGTATGCACCAAAACAAGAATAGACTAAAGAAATTGAACAATTCATAAAAAAAAAATATTAGTTATAAAAAGTTTTGAAGGAGAGAAGCCTATTTTAGGACTATGCTAACAAAGAACAGTCTATATAAAAGGAAATATTATTGTGTCTAATCTGAAAGATAGTGTGATATACAGTGAATGGAACTTCCCCACACCTCCACTTGGAAATTGGCTAACTCAGGTTTGTGACTGTAGCCATGTAACCATTCAACGAATGCATGACAAGAAAGAATGCTAATTAACCTAGAGTCTGCAATAAAAGAGCACCAACTTGTTCAAGGTACACATTACTCTAAAACTCCTGATTAGCTTCCCAGTTTATTAGATCACTATATTATAAACACATTTGAATGGCATGTGTAATTACAATGGTAAACTGCACTTACAAATGCATATTTACAATCAAAATTTGATGGCAAAGAGCCAAAAGATCGGTAACCTAAAAAATGACACACATTGTCCAACTTATTAGTTGTGTAAGTCCCAACCTCCTACAAAACAAAACACTCATTAAAGTCGGGATACTTTTGTTGGAATGTCATACAAGAATCTAGCATTGTTAGATTATATATGGACTTATTTGGTTCAATAAAAACAACTCTAAAATTGGAATCATGGTAAGCTCAAGCTCTTGAAAATATTAGAGGCCTAGATCCCTAGGATACTAGTTTCTATAGGACATATGTTGTTCCAGCTTTTAACTTGTCACAGTATGCCACTTTGTCAAGTATTGTACAAGGTAAAAGAGAACATCAATCACACTTAAATACCACTTAAATCGTCACAGTATGCCACTTTGTCAAGTATTGTACAAGGTAAGAGAGAACATCAAACCTTCCTCTTCCCTAGATCCTCCTCAACTAGTTTTTCCAGAAGTTTCTTTGTTTCTATTTTAGTATCCAAAAAAAAGGAAAATTTTCAGTCTGTCTGCATAACAAAATGACTATGACACCACTCTTAATTTGATACAGAATTATTATGAGACAATTGAAATCTGTCAATGAATTTCTTCTGCTAGACCCTTATGAACTTTGAAATCATTTCATATAATATACTAATATCAACTACATATAACAATCTATGACACTTTAAGAAACATCAAATCTTTGAGATCAATCCCCCATTACGGAGATACACCTTCCAACTTGCATTGAAGTTTCTTATGAAAAGTTGTATATCTCTGACTTAGAAAATATGTAGAAGGGGGTTGTTCCATACCAAGTTTTCTTAGCACTGTACATAATATCAAACATTTATTTTTAATTGAAACTCTCTCCAATAACATTAAACGTATAGAATATGTCTCTTTCATTCCAAATGATTGAATTTAAACATGATAATGAGAAATCATAATGTCTTAAAATGTTAAAATACAAGATGGAATAAACATAGGTTTGATTCTTTGAATACTTTTAGGAAAATTTACTAAAATGGATTATCTCTATAAGCATTCTAGCTAGTGTTGTTTATTATCATACTACCGAAGCTAAAAATCAAATCACAATATCAGGGATCTCTGAAGTAACAAAAAGTTTATAAAAAAATGGTGCATACATTTGACAAGTAATTCAATCCCTCTGTCTCCATTTCCTCAAGAAGTTGCATTTACAAATTTCATCATCACCTCTATAAAGCATTTTCGAATGGTAGAAACTGACAAAAATGGAAAATTCAAAAAAAATCCAATTACCTCCTTTTGAATCAAAAGTGGACGAGATTTCAGCAGAGCAGTTGCCCATGGTGAAAGTAATGATGGACATTTTCGAGTACTTATGCCTTCTTTTAGTAAGCCCTTTATTTCCTATACAAATAAATAAATTTTCACAGTCGCTACAATACATAAGTTGTAAAGTAATTCTATGGAAACTATAAAGACAATTATGTGTTGAAAGAAGTAAATTGAAAGACGCTTACAGACTTGTATGAGAAGTTGACTATCCACAATATTCTCAATGAGGCCTTCTGATAGTACAATGGCACCATGATATTTACCTGCACTGTGCCAAGATAATAAGGCATGTTAAAATAATAATGTCAAATTTGACAATGGCATTGGTCAGTTGTTTTGCAGTACTGCCATTTTGGTTTATGGTTTTTCTATATGTCTCTCTTATACATAAAAGGGCATACTTTGTGATGTTGTATGAATAAAGTCAATGTTATGGTGCATCATTATTTTTCCAATGTGTGTTGATCTTGATAGTGTGTGTTCACTTTTCTAACATGGATTCAAAATTTCATAAATATGGTTGGATTTAAGAAGAACCATTTTGACATTAAGAGGGAATTTATTGAACTGATGCCAAATTGACATTAAGAACGAATGTTAAATATTAATGTCAATTTGACAATTGTGTGACCTAGTTGTTTTGCAATACTATCATTTTTGGCCTATGGTTTTGTTATATGCTTCTCTTCTATACAAGATACCCTACATTATAATGGTGCATAATTCTTGTTCAGTTGTGTATTGATCTCAACTGTGTGTGCTTGCTTTTATAACAAGGAATTCATAGCAGTTAAAATTATAAATGGATTAAAAGTATGAAGTGGAGGGGATGCTCAAGAATTCAAACAACTAATGCCAAAAAAAATAGAAGATGTCAAAGAGGGAGAACCAACAAGTTACAATCAAATTCCTTAAATCAACAAGCCATTGGCTAACAAAATGTCAAAATTTGCACTATATGAGGATAAAGATCATGTTATTACCATTATCTACATATGCTTGAACAACATCACAAATACGATTAGTCACTTGAGAAAGCGTCATATTTGATGAGTCAACTTCCTCTCTAAGAATCACCTACACCCACAATTGCATTGATGCAAACTGAATGAGTTGTTAATGAATCCAAGCATTGCAGAAGAGCAAGAGGGATCCTTATCCAAACATGTTCCAAGTTAGAACACATGTTTACTAGATTTGGATGTGATTGAAAAGAAAACTCCAGAGAAACATGTGATGCCTCTTTCCCCATAAGTCGTATGAAGAAATAGTACTGACAAAGTATTGAAAACAAGGAGAACAAATCAAGCATCAATATGGCATGTTCTGGGGACCCATGGATTGGCAGTTTGTTGAAAATCGAATTCTAAAGTATAAAAAGAATATTTTTTGTTTAGAGTTACCTTCCCAGCTGATAGAGCATCAAGACAGATATTACCAATGAGTTGAGAACTGAACTATGAAGAATATGCTTGTTCTTAGTCAAATTGATTAGCCAGATTGAATGACAAATCCTTAAGTATTCTGATTAGAAGCGTTTTTTTCTTATATTTTTATGCTTCTTATAGGATACATAAAAGTACATGTTACATCACTATGATTCAGGTCCCTTACTCAAAACAAATGAGAAAAAGCGCATGATTGCAAAGAAAGATATGGATCTCTTGTATCTTTCTTAAGAATCCTAAAATTGGCCTTAACTATGACAGATAATTCTAAAAATCTATGGTCTGATCTGAAGTTTTCTCTTTGATATTTTCAAACCATATTGTTTCATTCAACCAACAAAAGTGAGCCCTAGTAAGTCTGTCTTACCTTATTAGGGTACAAATTATAACCTGGAGTATTTTAGTATGAAACACTTTATCAATAGTGGCTAATGGGCTACTTTTATATCTCATGCAACAGTTCTAATAAATATGCTTGAAGTGGCAACTTTTATCCTATAATTAATCTTTGAAGTTTTAAGAAAGCATACCTTGTATACAGTATCAAAGCCGACATCTGTTTCTACAAATTCATTCTTTAAATCGCCTTCAAGTGTGATAGAAACACCAACAACCTAGAAAGTGGATAAGTAACATAATTTAATGATAGGAATCGAATAAAATAGGACATACACAATACACACAAAAAAACCATTCAGCTATAGAATACTCCATTACAATTGTTTGACATTTTCTAGACTTAAAGTACTCAGCCAGTCGAGATGCATATGTGTTTGTACTGCAAACTGTCGATAGTGATGGTTAGTTAGATGCATCTTGTTGGTATTTGTCATAAAATATTGCCATGAGTTAATAAGTTCTTCAAATATCTTGTTAGGGTCCTAACCCGTACATAGGTAGAACAATATATTCGGATGTAATAATGGTCAATATTAATAAGGCCTTTCAATAAAATAGAATAAGGTGGATGTAATAAGACCTAATAGAAGCTTTCGCTTCTAGAAGGATCTTCCTCTAGATGCTTCTTTTTAGTATAAATAGGAGTTAAGGGTATGAGAACCCTAGCTTGTAGATTATTGTAATAGAGCTCTGCTTAATTGGAGGTTTCCCCCTCGAAGAGGCCATGTGAACATTGCTTTCAGATTCAAAGTGCTATTTTTGTTGTTATTCTTATATCATTTCAGTGTTATTGTGGTGAATATTCTGGTTATATTGTTGTTATTCTGCCATTACTAGCATTTTGTTTTCTGTTATGCATGCATTTTATATCTTCTATATTACAAGTGGTATCAGAGCACTTTCCTCGGCAGAAAGTGTGGGTTAAATTTTTTTCCAGGGTAGAGACATATTCTGGCGTGTTTAAGCCACAGAGATCTGTCGTTATGCGCA
Source organism: Picea sitchensis (assembly GCA_010110895.2). Taxonomy (NCBI): domain Eukaryota; kingdom Viridiplantae; phylum Streptophyta; class Pinopsida; order Pinales; family Pinaceae; genus Picea; species Picea sitchensis. The sequence goes on from SNQJ01S0064413.1 coordinate 83,534, forward strand.
TAAACCCGTGGTTGAGGGATTCATACACGTAGGAAATACAAGTGGTACTTAAGTGCACATCTGTTGGCCACCCTTGTAACCCTTGTTGGCACCCCTTCAAGTGGTAGTGCATCAGACAACACCTGTGTACGGATCGACCTAGATTACCTGAAGCCCTCTTTAGATAAACTGATCGGCCACCTGACTGCTATAGTGTCACCGAGAACAACACTCGAGAAGATACTCTCTAGTACCTGGGTAGTCGGGTAGTACGGCTAAGGGTACGGTCTATCCTCCTTAGTTAGTGCCCTGAGATATTAGGCTGAGTACTATTGTTGGACCCCGGATGTAT
>SNQJ01S0064414.1:26877-44751 GCA_010110895.2 Picea sitchensis
TCAAGGACATGTATAGAGATGATCCAGATTTTAAGGAGGTGTATGAAGCAACTGAGAATCCAATTCTCAGAGATAAAAGCCAATGGATAGAATACATGATCCAGGAAGGATTACTGTTTAAAGGTAATCAGTTGTGTATTCCAAAATGCTCCATGAGGGAGAATTTGCTGAAGGAGAAACATAGTGGAGGATTAGAAGGACATTTTGTTCACGAAAAAATGTTCGCAAAGTTGAATGAGTCATATTTTTGGCCCGGAAATCGAGTCGACGTCAAAAGATTTGTAGATAATGCAGAATTTGTCAGCATTCGAAAGGAAGGAGACAAAATGCTGGATTTTAACAACCATTTCCCATACTTGAGAGGCCGTGGGATGCAGTCAACATGGATTTTATATTGGGGTTGCCAAGAACACAAAGAGGATTTGACTCAATATTTGTGGTGGTGGATAGATTTTCTAATATGGCACATTTCATTCCACGTCAGAAAACCAGCGACACAACTCACATTTTGAACCTGTTTTTCAAAGAAGTCATTCGACTTCATGGCTTACCAAGGAGAATAGTTTCAGATAAATATACAAAGTTCGTAGGACACTTTTGGAGGATTTTGTGGAAGAATATAGGACCTAACTTATCATTTAGTTCAACTTATCATCCTCAGACAGATGGACAGACAGAAGTCGTAAATAGGAGTCTGGGAGACTTGGTGAGGAGCCTCGTGACAGAACACCACAGTCATTGGGAAAACATATTACCACAGGCGGAGTTTGCTTATAATGATTCAATCAATAGAAGTATAGGTCAGAGTCTACTTCAGATTGTCTATGGCATGCAACCGAGGGAAATTTTTGAATTGAGAGATTCAGAACAAAATGCGACTAGGAGTGCTAGTGAAGAAGATTTTGCAGAAGCGATGAAGGAACTTCACAGCCAGGTGAAGGAGCGTTTACAGAATTCAAACCAGGAGTATAAGTGGAGAGAAAATCAACACAGGAGACAACTTCAATTTTAAGTTGGTGATTTGATTCTGGCACACTTGAGAAAGGAAAGGTTCCCAAGAGGGACAAATAACAGACTGAAGATGAAGAAAATCGGACCATGTAGGGTCTTGAAGAAATTTGGGGCAAATGCTTATGAGATTGAATTACCCGATGGGATCATAATTTCTCCAATATTCAATGTCTCATATTTGTACCCATACAAAGTTGAGGAAGCAAGAACAAATGATGAACAGTCAGAGGTTCAGTGGAAAAAGTAGATTCCAGTTGCAGAAAATCCACAGATGGAAAGCATACTAGACAAAAGAATTAGCAAGAAGACTAGAAGAAAACAATACTTTGAATACTTGGTCAAGTGGAAGGGACATCCAATTGAATATGCCAGCTGGTAGAATGAAGCAGAGATTCAGAAGCATGGACAGACCGTGTGAGAGCTCATGGACAGGAGCCCATGAAATTTTTCAAGCGAGGGAGTATGATGCAGGAGCATCGCCAATGTCAAGTGAGTGTGGGGAAAGCACAACACATTTTTGAGTAAATGATAAATTGTTTAAAAACTTTTGAAGATTGGATGCACCAACCTTAAATTTGATAGTTAAGGAGAGGCATAATTATATATTTTAAAGGACCTTGAGTGATCCGCTCTCGTCCATAGTAGGTAGAAAGCATTTATGTTAGTAGGTAGCTTTGAATTCTCTGATGAGATATTTTTAGGAGTGGAGGGAAAACGGATATAGACACCCTCATTGTGTAATTGTAAGATAGGATGAGAAAGCATCATAAGAGAGCATAGAAGAGAAGCAGAGAGCTGTGTAGCAGACCCATGTACAAAAGTTCTGAATTAATACAAAGAAACTGTGATTCAGACTCATGGTGTTCATATCTTCTCTATGTATGCATCTTTAAATGTTATGCTCATGAATGTTTTACTCTTTATGTCATGCAATTGCTTTTATGCTATGTATGAATGATTTCTTGTTGAATATTTGAAATCTGAGAGGAAAGGGAAGTGAAATGAGTTTCAATTGTTTATCTGTCTGAGCAAGAGTTCCTGCAAGGAGTGCAGTTGAATTGTCCGCAAGGAGTGCATTGAAAAAAGGTTTAGAGGTTCGTCTCTGAAAGCTCAGGAGAGATAGCGTTTGTTCTCATATTCACACAGAGGTGCAGGCAGGCACAGGAGCCGTGCAAGGTGGTGCAGGCCGATGAAAAACTCAAGGTTTCGAACCTGATTAAGGTATTGAGAAACAGTTGCTCCAGAGTGTGCACAAGGTCGAAGAGCATTCAACACTTCAAGTGTTTGGAGGTTTCTGCAAGGAGTGCGTGCAAGGGTCTTCTATGAGACTTGTAGTTGTGAGAAAGCTCTGGAAGGATAAAGCCTTTGAAACTATTGAAGGCAGCACAAGGAGTTGTTGCATATTGAGTGATTTGAAGGCATCGAATTTTTGTGTCATGGGTGGATAAACCCGGGGAAGAATCCTTGGTTCACTTCGTAGAAATAATCATGGGGGAAGAAACATACGGTCAAAATTCTCTGTGGAGAATTAGAGAAATCCCGTCAGTCGTCTGATCTGACAAAGGAGCGAGGATGTTTCAGTTGTGTCTGGAGTTCAAGCTCAGGAGATCGTGAGCCGTTGGATCCTCACCTAGTTACCCGTCAGCCGTTCGATCTGACAGGATTTGCATGGAGTTTAACACCTCTCGAGCTAAGCGAAGATCCTGGAAGGTATCGGGATATCGAGGCATCGCAGTTCGGGATATCGAAAATCCCGTGGATAAGAGATCGAGAAAATCCATAGTGGAAACCCCTATACAAATCAGAACCGTCCATCTGTTGGGACGCGTGGCAGGAATCGAGAACCATCGGCATATCGAAAGTTTAGAGACCAAGACTCTGAGACCCTTTGAGTCGCGAAACAACGAAAGGATTTCGGTTGTGGATCTAAGGGAGGACATCTGTCGCGTGATTATCCAAATCCGAAATTCGTCCATCGGGACTTGCATAAGTGAGCGGTTTGACTTTGCATCTGGCGAAGTCTGAGGTTTGATCTGAACCGTCCATCCATTTGGGACGCGTGTCGAAAATCTGAAGAAGACGGGGTTCAGCGTTTCTCAGATCTTGAAGACAGGAAACACTTTCATTTTGGAATTGCAAAGTCTGAAATCCTGAAAGGAGGAAAGCTCTGTTTTGGGGCCTAGGTGACGTCATCTCGTCATAACGGGGAATCAGGAATTTCCACAATGAAAAACCCGAAGCAGACGAGGACCGTCCATCCTTGAGGACGCCTGGAAACAATCGCGACTTTTGGGAAAAGTCCCGAAAGAGAAATCATATCGGAAAATCGGGAAACAAAGGGTTGTGACATCGGGATTCAGAAACCCCGATTTTCTATTTTTCTTGTCATGAAGAGAATAGCGATCGGGCCTAGAGGCTGCGAGGAGGAGAAAAGACCTGTGGGTCAATTTTAAAGGAGATTCCAGTGTAGAATCGAAGGAGCCACTCCGGCTCGGGGTAAAATTAGAACAATCTTTAAAGACTGGGAGGTCAGCGCAAAGGCCTTTGCCGAGGCAGAGGGTGCAACTGCGTCAAAAATATTTCAAATTGTAAACTAATCAGGGTAAAACTGTGCATTGTTATATGTACAGGTCATAAAGAATTACAATTTATAACAGTAAGTAAATAGAGCGTATAAGTGGTAAATCACCGAGAGTCAAGAATATATACGAGTTATAAATCATATAGTGGAAAAGAAGTTATACAAGTTACAAATTTCACCAGTGACCATGAAATTTCACAGAACGAAAATATCCCTAAAGGGAAAACAATGCTTTGCATAGACACAGAGCCTAGGTCACAATGCTCCAAATGCCAATTAAAAACACTTCGAATGTAAAGGAAGTCAGTCAGAAAATATCATAGCGGACATCTATGACATCAATTTGTGCATGCATAGAGAATGGAGAGTTCTGAATTATTATTCTACATCATAGTACAATTTCATCCACACTAATAATTCTTTGAAAGGAAAAGACATGTAGATGATATGATTTATGACTACTCTTTTACCCTATACATTCTGGAATTTATTTACGAGTGGATTTTTATAAACACATTGAAATCTAATTTAGTTTAGAAGGAAACACAGACTTCTCAGACAGAGCATTTCTAGACAAAGGGTCTCCAGTGTAGGATATACAGATGCCCACACTGCGCAAAAACACATAGGTCAATATATGAAACATTGAGTTAAAAAAAATTACCATTACGATCATTCACCGAGGGAAATTTACAAACATAAGGTTAATGCTTCCTCAGTAGATAGAATTGTAGAAAAATCAGATGGTAATACGCGATGTGTGGGGATTTAATTTTATTTTTTGCACAGGACGCAAACAAGGAAGAGCAACCAGAAGATCTATTTGAATGTTTTAAAATGCATAGGATATTTACGATTGTTTTAACCAAGAGGTATTGAAACTACCTACTCACATCCATGAGACCATTAAAGGGTTTTTACAGTATTCTTTTACTTAAGTTCACACAGAAAAGGAGCAATTCCCACGAAGGGGTAACGTAAAAACCACAATGCATAAAAACTACATAGGTTAAATTGTATGCATATTCTCACAAATACCCTTGTCTTTTTAAGAGTACCCACTAGTCAACTCTAGAACTAATTTACGAAATACGAAGGTAGGGTATCTCTCACAGGGTGAGGTTGACAATTTACGGGGTGACTCCACAAGAACAAACAAAAAACCAAAAAGACAGAATAGTGGCTTCGTATTATAACCTTGCATATGGGAGGAGGTGAAATAATATATCAATATAATCAGATACTTCTTATAACCAAAAGATCCTTATAAACCCTATTCTGAGAACTGTAAAACCCAGAAGAGTCGATCGACATGAAAACCTTATTGAAGTAGTAATCTAATATAGTGCCAAACTTGGTGTTATGCCTAGGTTATAGAATACGAAGGTTACCTTTCATGCGCAGTAAGGGAAACATAACCGACTAAATCCCTCTCCCTTTGTATTGTTCTTCAAAACTCGGTTGTCCATTATTGTCGGCCATACAAACAAGGAAAGGAAAAGTGCAGAGAAAAATATTATACATGCCTAGAGAAAATAGTTACAATGAGTTTACCTCGAGCCTCGACAGAGTAGTAAAGTGATAGCTATGCAACAGTACCTTGCCATGTGAAGCTATGGAGGTGGCAGGGTTATGTTGGGTGCGGTGATTGAGCGACAGTTTCAGAGAGGTACATTTTCAAATCGCCATTAATGGTTTAGTCATGGTTTTAAGTGTCGACTGACATCCCCTTTAATTAGTCTTCATACCAATTTATTGCTAAGTTGTGATGTCAGTCAGTTAGGGATACAACTGTGTGTAATGGGCATCTCTGTCTCTTTTAGTTAAGGATGTTTCCCATATAGTTCACTTGTGAAAAAAACTCTGGACTAGTGACTGATATTATTGGGAGACATCTAATGACAACAAACAATAATGATATTTCTAGCCATGTCTTAATAACAATATGAGTATTAAACACTTGTACTTTACAAGAAATAGATTATTGTTATTTATGTTAATAGCAGAGTTTTTCCATAGGTAATAACTGCAACATGTATGTTAAACAAAACACTTATGCCATGGGTCGATTTATGTATATAATCCCTATAGCGTATAGTATAGTATATTAGCATAAATATGATGGCATCATTAGAATGGGACTATGATAGTTTATGTACTAAACTATTTATACTTATACTTTGGACATGAATAATGTCAACTATGAGACTTATATGATAGTGCATAGCAAAATAGGTGAATGTGTGCCATAATGGATAAACATTAAGGTTCATGGGTAGACTATGGAATAGTCAATAATCCTTAATTAGTATGCAGTGTGATTGTTGTAAAGTATAATGCAATTTCAAAGATAAAGTTATTCTACAGGCTAATACAATTGTATCAAGTAAAATGATAATTGTATGCTTTCAAAAATCAGTAGCAATGGAAAAACTACTCTACATATATTTAAGCAATGTTTAAAAACAAATATTGAAGATCAAATAGATTTAATGTCCCTAATAAAAAAAAACTTATTTGGTAAATTTGGGGTACATTACACACGTGGAAGCCACTTAACCAATGCCAATTCAGCAATGACGTCAACAAGTTACGTCACTTATGGAGCATGTACTTCTGGAAAAACTAGTTTTTAACATCAGAAATCACCTAAAGTGTTGAAGCCCAAAGTTAACACTAACCGTTGATATAATTCATAACTCAAGCTAAGTTTTGTCCTCAGATTATTCGATTTTTTTATTTTCTCATAATTAAAATGCTAAGTTTTTTCCTTGGCTTATTCTAATTCAGAACTCAAGCTAATTTTTTTCCTAAGGTCGTGTTTGACCACTTTTGGGACTTCGACAGACTAGTCGAAGATGGAGTGCCCAGGCGGAGTCGAGATCATGGGATCTCACTTGTTTTGTGGGCTTATGGAAACAAAAAACGTATTTTAGGGTTTATGTAATGGGTTAAGGGATGTCGGCCCATGGGATTACCCATCATTAGGCCTTTTTGTAAATGTATAAATAAGTAGCTAAGCGATGTAACAAGTCTAGATAGGTGTTCTTTGGAGATAACAATTGGCTTAGTGCATGACTAGTTGATTTTGTGCAAGAGTATGTTAAGACTTGTGGAGCTAAGTGAAAGTGTTGTGTAAGTTTCTCAGTGCATAGACGTTGTATGTAAGGCTTTGTTCCTAATTAGGAGTTGGCTTTGTGCCTTGCCCTGATTTTGGAACAGAGGATCTCGTTCACAGTGCACAGATCTCTTGTCTTCTACTAAGTTGGCTTTGTTTCTTTGTGCACAGGAGAATATGCATGTAAGGAGGCTGAAGACTAATAAATAACAAGAATAAGTTGGTGGATGTAGCCCCACRCTGGGGTGAACCATGTATATCCTGTGTTTGATGTGCTTTGTGTGATGTTGTGGATGTTATTTATGTTGTTTATATATTAGTGCATTGATCCTTATATATGTTAAATATATATATGGATGCTTAGTGCTCGATTGATGRTAAATGAATGCTAGGTCCGATTTAGTGCTATGTGCTAAGTGATGGAAAATACTTGATATTTATTTTTACTGTGTTGATCTGTAATGAGGGTTTAATCTGCGATGTGAATGACACTAATGGACTAGTGCATATTGTTGTCTAAGTGTTATTCTAAGCATAATAATCACATATGTGTGTCCCAACTTGGTTGTATACACCTATGTACTGCAAGCCCCCCTACATCTACCTTGGGTGAGACTTCATATGCTTCGTAGGTTTTTCCGAAAGGGCTGTTAGCTAGGGTTTTGTTGGTACATTATTTAAGCGTTGAGCCCTTGGTCTACCCCTGTGTGCCAACAAATGGTTCCATTGTTGGGTCCTGAAACTGTGATTGATGGGAACTGGAGAAAAGAGAAATATCTGTGCATAGATCTGTTGCTACAATGCGCAATATTTTACTTCACTTGCGAAGCTCTGTGCTAAGAAAGAAACTTGATTTGAATAAAAGAGGTAATATCTTAAATCTTTGTTCTTTGATATGAGTAAGATAAGTGAAAAATTTTGTTTCAAATACATGAATCTAGGTATGTTTGATATATTTTGTCATAGCCTAAAATCTAGGGCACAGTTTGAAGAAAGAGTTGATCTGAATAAATTTGATAGAAATAGAGAAAGATATGTTATTCCTATGCATATAAAGAATTTTTGGACTAATAAGTGGATGCAAGAACCTATAAATAATTTTTGTAGATTGTAGGTCCAACAATGTGATCCCAGTGCGCAGTACAGGAAAGGTTGGGGATCATTTAAAAGAAAGAGAGGATTGACATTGTGTTATTATTGCAGAATATCAGGACATATTGCTAAGGAATGCCCTGGTATAGGCCCTAGTTGTCTTTATTGTAAAATTGTTGGTCATGAGGTTGAGTATTATCCAAGAATGATTTCTAAAGTTGAAAAGATGAACACGAGAGAACAAAACTATGAATAAGATAAAGAGACTAATGATATGTTAGATAATAAGAAAGAGAAAGAGTTAGAGACTATGTTGTTATAGTTGAAAGAAACAATGAACGATCACAAAGACACCAGTCTACCAAAGACCCTGAAAGTAAAACAATGCATAGTTACAGGAATAGAAGACTTTGACATAGACTGTGTATTGGATGAAGAAACACAAATCAATATTATTCCATAAAGCACTTGGGAAATATTTGGAAAGCCTTCTATAGTACATTCATTAGGAAGTATAGGCTTGTTTAAAGGAAAGATGATAACCCTATGTGGAAGAGTTAATAATGTACCTATGACTGCTCATGAAACATCGACTAAAGAAGAGTTTGAATTCATTAAGTTTATTGAGAATAACACCCCTTTTCCACTTTTGTTAGGAAAGACCTTGATTGAGAAGGATCATATCAGAAGGAAAGTAGAGGAGGAAGCTACAAAACAGACAAAGAAAGAACTAAGGGACCTCATAAACAGCAAAATAGCTCGACTAATAGAAGAATAAGAGGATAAATCAAAGCAACAGAAGGCAAGAGAATTAGTTGTTGAAGTTGAAAGAACACATGAAGAATTGAAGAACCTTCCCATGCAAGAAAGAAGTATAGCCACCCCGAAAATACAAAGATAAGGGACATTAACTACAGAATCTACAAGAGAACATCAATAGTGCAAAGTCACGTTACTAGGAGAAAATAAGAAGAACAAAAAGAGGATTCCAGAAATGGTTAGAGAGGTTCAGATCACTGGAAAGAAGGCCAGGGTGATCAATAGGAAGAAAGATAAGTTGCACGAAGATACATAAAATGGAATAAAGAATTTGCAGGAGGCATATATACAGATCTTGAACCTTGCTAGAATTGCAAAACCATGCAAATTGGTACTTTGCCACAATGAAGCTATATGACCATTGGAGGCACCCCGACCATAAGAATGATGGTCCAAAATAGATAGAAATGAAGTTATTGATAGAAAGACTATCATTGGACCATTGGGACTACGCCATAATAGACAGATCCACATTCTTTCCCATTGGAGGAATCCATTATGACACTTGCTTATTTAACCCATTGGAAACTGCGTTGGGACCACTTTTTCCAACCATGATTATCTAAGCTAATAGAGAATCAATTGTATATCGCATTGTGATTTATATACCTCACCATCCATTTGATTACCTCACTTGTCTCTTCACCTACCCGATCTATTTTATTACAAGTGTGAATGTCTGGCAAACATAGCGCGTTAGAAAAGTCTATGGAGGGGATTTGTGTGGATCTCATGGCTGAGAAGGTTATGTCCGTAGGAATACATGAATCGTCGAATGGGGGATTGCAATAATCCCCTTCAACTGCACGTGACTCTAGTCGTTCTCACCCCAGAACTGAGAAGTGAAGTAAGCATCGCGATGATCTAGCTAACGTGAAGCAGGTCCCGTCGATCTTACCTAAATACATCCCGCCTTTGGCTGGCGTGGTTAAATGCAACAACATCCCACAGGATTTTGAGTACAAATTGATCACCGCGTACATCCCGAAGGGGATATGCGTAGTTGGAACCTAGCTAGGATAGATCCTAGCTCTGAAGAACAACAATTTCAACCTCGGTGATAGGGAGAAATACGCAATGCTCGCGCCACATAGATACCTAATGAATACGACTGGGAAGAAGCCGTGAATAGTCTCCCAGTCGTGGATAAAGGAGATCGCACAGTCCACGATCTTGAATGTGATGAATATTCCTCACTTTGGTCGACATCAGGAGGTTAACACTTGCGTTAAACTCCTCTTGTCATGTTACCATGGAGGATATATGTGGTTCGACAGGTGCATCACCGTGGATCTGGCACTGATTCACCTAATCACAGGACTGAGCATGTAGGGACTAGACCCTCAACAATTCTACCCACGGAAGATTTCAAATCCCTCCTTGGCACAAAGCATAAAGAAGGATTATGGCGATGTAGAAAAGGGAAAGTGAGGCTACAAGGTAGTCTCTATCCAGCATGGTCTAGTGTGCTTCACTTTCCAACTTATAGCTGGCAAGATCATAAGAAATAACCATACGACACAAGTCATTGGGTTCGTAGTGGACCTCGCAGGGAAGTGTATATAAGGAATGAAAATGAACTGGGCAAGTTACCTTGTCAATGAGTTGAAGAAGGATTGTCGCGAAGAGCAATATCAGGGATATGAGTTTCATTTTAGCTGGCTACTAGTATTGATCTCATTTCTTGCTTGGAAAATGCCGGAAGGAGAAGCCTTCCCGGAGAGTGAACCATCAGAGTCGTTGGCCGCGAGTTTATCAACCTTATGGCACACGAATGATATGGAGAAGCTATAACACCCCATATTTTGGCTTTAGCTAGTTAGAACTTTGATTTTTCTCATCTTAGTAATTCATTGCTTAAACAACTATTTGGACTCAACAATGTTGATATAGACATGTGACAAGTGTACATCTTGACCTATCTATGTGTTGCATACTATTATTTTCATTGTTATATTCTCATGATGATGATAACTCTTTGATTTGTTTAAACATACAAATTAAGATATGGAATTTAGGTACATGGATATCGACTCAAAGTTATGTTGTGAATGCATAACAGAGGCAAGCCATGATAAAAATAAACATAGATTTCTTAATTGAACGCCAATACAAATATGGATTCTTATATGAAATTATGATGTATATACATAAATATGAGTTATTGGTGAACTAACCTACAGGTTGATGAGCTATGTGATAGCCAAATGACTAAAATGATGAGGTAACATGGATGTTGTAGATATCAAGAAGATAGTTTATGTTATAATTTGTACTTATGATTTAATTTATGGTTTCAAATATTTCTATGATTTGTGGTAAGTGTGGTTTTGACAGGACACACGACTTTCCTAGAGTGGTTGTTTGATGACGTGACTCTAAAAATAGTAGTTGCACAATAGGGCTTGATGTAGGGTGTTGAACCTAGTTCTATAAGGAGGGGTGGAGGTATTTCCCATTGTTTATCCTCTGAAACCTAGAGTCGTGAGAGGGCTGTGTGAAGTCACGCTCCCCTAGACGTGTGATGACGACTGCTAGTTGTGTTGACCCTAGTTCTATGAGGAGGGGTGGAGGTATTTCCCACCATTTATCCTCTGAAACCTAGAGTCGTGGGAGGGTTGTGTGAATTCATGCTCCCCTAGACGTGTGATGACGATTGCTAGTTGCCTGCTGGGGAAGCTTGGTCAAGATGTATGACACTTCCACTTACAGGTTCTGTCTAGAGTTAGGTCAATATAGTTGACGCTCCAGCTTAGTCCAATAGAGGAAAGGATAGGATGGAAGATAATAGTAGGTTAGGAAGGAAGGATGCTTTGATGTTAGTTGAGAATACTGATTGGATATCAGAGATGCCACTATTGTTTACTCACTTTGTTCCTACCATGTTTAAAACCCTCTTAAATTTCCTATTGATATTTTAAGTATGAAAATGAGTTATTGATGAAATGGTGTAATTTAGTTCGTTAAGATTATTAAATGATGCATTACTTGATATGTTGTCCTACATGTCTTGGTGATCATATAGGAACTATGCACTAGAGGAAATGATTTTTTATCGTTATTACATACATGAGATATGTGTCCTCTAGCTACGTACACATACCCTACCCATGTACACTAGTATAAGTAATTAATGTATTAATTATTAAAGTAAAATATTAACTACTTAATTGAATGTTTATTGAATATGTAAAGTATATTGCATACAAAATATCTAGAAGCATTAAATACCTTCTTGACTTTGATAGATGGTGGGTATGATGAATTAAATGAGGATGGTGGAGTGTTATGTACATTTTGGGGAAAATTATCAAATAAAATTTATTAGCTAGCATGCGAAGAAAGACTTTTCATTTTATTTATTGTTGTTTAATGCAAGTCATTTATATTTAGTTTTATTTTAATATTTTCCCAAAATATCTAGATAATGGAGGTTGATGGATAATAATGAGGGTGGTTGAGGAGACTTGGGGAAGGGTGTATGAAAACTTGATAAATAGTGAGGAGAAGTGGTGAGGAAGAGGGGATTGGGAGGTTTGAGCATGATGAGAGGTTGTGAAATCTTTGGAAGATATATTTGTTATGATGGTTTTCTTTGAGGATTATGCTTTGTCGTTCTTGGAGTCATGGGCATGGAGGGCCAAGAAACCGAAAGGTTTCTTGGAGCTAGGAAGTTGGCTAGGATCCTAGTTGGTAGGGAGGATTTCATTGTTTCACTCTGGAAAAGAGGGAAAATAATTCTTGAAAGCGCCCAGGACTACATTACAACCGATGAGCTTTGATAAGCTAAGGTGGAGGTATTTTTCGGTGGTATTTGGTTATTGATATTTTGTATATACTTTTGTTTTAATTTCTGAATGATAGAGTTATCATATTACTTATTTCATCATGTTATCTAGATTTATCATTGAGCAAATGTAGAAGAATTTTGTAAATGAAAGTCAATGAAATTATGCTAAAACAAAGTTGTTACTCTGTATGTATTTAATAAATGATTAATTTCTTAGCATCTCGTTGAGGGGATTTACATATGGTATCAGAGCCCGGTTTCAAAAGTTGAAGCATTGGCTTGACCACCCATAGCACTGAGATTTTGTCTTTTTCATCTAGAATCCAATTTGGGTTATTACAAACTTGAAAATAAGTAATATTTGATTACTAAAAAATAAAAATGGAAGGGATCAAGTGGAAAAGCCCATGTATGATCAGAACAACACGAAAGTAAGTTATTCTTCTGTCCAAACAAAATTGTATGAGGAAAGTTATTGAAATAGTAACACACGATACTGATTTGGAACTTGAATTTATATTCCTAGTTTTCTAAAGCACAAAAAGTGACAAACTCAACTCGAGGCAAGATAGCAGTCAATATGAGTCGTGACCTAACTATTGAACTATAATTCTACCATTGTAACGCATAGATAAATAAAACAAACAACCTTCTTAGCATTCAAAATTTTATTTTCCATTAGTTAAAGAAATTTACAATCCATATACACCATGTTGTGCTCCTACAAGCTTTCGTTTTTATCTTGAACCCAAAGCTTTACAATTCTATCATTATCGAAAGCACCAGAAGCGATCTTATTGTCAATGGGACTACAAGAAACAAAGATAACAGTGTTTGTGTGGCCTTCCAACTTTTGAACCATGTTCTTTCCCTGAAGGTCCCATATATACAACACAACATACAAACTAAGCGCCAAGCGTAGGAAGGATAGCCTAGGACAAACTTATTGTGCACAACAATCAGGGTTCTGGCGGATCCTCTACCACTCATTCCACTGATACCCTAAATGAATGCATACGGGCATGTTGCCAAGCATGGAAAATCATGGAGTTAGTGGAAAATTCAGACCTTGAAGTTGTACTGGTGAATAATGAAGCGGACAAACAATTCCACGATTTGAAAGAATTTGGCAGTAGGTTTGACCTACCTCCTCCCATTAACAACGTCGAACTCACAGTGACCAAAATAGTTATCCAGGGGCTCGCAAAGGAAGGAAAATAAATAGCAAATTCTAGTTATGAATCCAAGAAATGGGAGAAATGATAGTGAATTTCCTCTGATCTTCGTCCTCCAAATAAACACTAGTATGCCATGGTGAAATCGAATAATAACAAGAGTCAAACCCTCTGATCTTCGTCCTTCAAATAAAAACTGGTCTTCCATGGTGAAATCAAATAATAACAAGAATCAAACCCTCTGATCTTCGTCCTTCAAAGAAAAATTGGTCTACCATGATGAAATCGAATAATAACAAGAATGAAACCCGCATAGACCTCGCTATTAGGCCGATACAAGAACACCTGGGAATATTTCTCCCTAGGAATATTTCTACATGGTTTGGCGCAATGGCCCTGGTTATACCCGCCTCTAGGAATTATGGCAATCTCCAGCCTCATGATCGTTGATCTGGAAGGCTCTGATTAAGAGCCCATGCCAACGGTCTCAGGATCCTCCTATATATTTAGCTCAAAGCACTCATGCTTCACAGATGATGCCATCTTCTAGTGATTACAAATCTATTCTTTTGAAATCATTTGAGGTTTCATACAGAGAATCAAAACAATAGTTGTTTGTGGATTAAAACCCACCAAAACTCAAACCCTATGCTTCAAATAATAGAATATGTGGTGTAATACAAAATATTAAATACAAGGAACCAAGGAACGGGAAACCATGATCCATTTTATATAAAGATTGAATCAAGAAAATTACGAACTGCAGACTTGAGACAATTTGGAATGGAAATGTCAGTGTGCGCGAAAAATGTACTTCAAAAATGATTGGTCTCGGATTCATGGTTAGCTCAATGAGATCTATATATTGAGAGAACCTGAGATTGAGATAAAAAAGAGGAGATTGAAGCTGCTTCTAGCCATTGATGCCCCAAGATGTAGGGTATTGCAAACTACAGGTAGATTCTATATTTTCTATGCCATTATGAACCAAATCCATCTGATTTCATATAAACCCTTTAGACTCTTCTATATTTTCCAAACAAACGCTCAATATCTTACTGTTGAGCCTCATACTCTATGTTTCCACAGTACAACGACTTCATCACTAATCCTCACTCTGCACTAAACACCATTGTTCCTTTTTGTGTCGAAACCCTAGAACAGATTTCTTGTTGGAATGTATGAGTGGATCTTGTATGGCCACATGATGGCCTTCCTTTGAGAACTGTTGAGAGCTCAAACTGGCACAACCCACATTCGTTCAGTAATAAATGTGACATGGGGCACGTATTCTCCGTTTCTAGGTAGCATGTGGGCCTTTCATTACCTCAACAATAGACGTATATAGTAGGGATATTTTTAACAAAAAAATCCATGGAAATGGTGGGGATAGTGTTGTAGCAGCGACCGCCACCAGGTGATGAAGAGGATTTCCAAATCACTGAATGAATGGATCTGCATGATTGAATGAAACACATATCCCAACACAAAGAGGTCAGGCACTATGCCTAAGTCATAATGTGGATTAGACACCCATCGGTGGTTTCGATCGATCATAGGGAGTTGTATATGTCAGTAGAAGGTCACCCTCTGTCACTGACATGTAGAGTATTTCGATGAGTCCTCATATCATTTGGGAAGGTGGATGTGGAATTTGACTAATAGTGGTAGTAGTATAGGGATGGACTTTGGAACTGGTATTACCATTGATAGGAAGCCATACATTCTTGTGTGTTAGTTATCTTTAAACAATACCCTTCATTAATGGGGAGTGGACAGAACAATGAGAAATGGCAAGGATTAGCTAGTGATTTCCCACTTAAAACGACAATTCCACCGGGCACCAAAGAGGATGGTTACCAATGCATATTCAAGTCCCTAGGTTTGACAAAATATACAAATTAAATATAAAATTGTAAGATAAAAGGCTTGCAGTCATCTTCTTTGGATTTC
The DNA here is from genome assembly GCA_010110895.2 of Picea sitchensis. Classification (NCBI taxonomy): domain Eukaryota; kingdom Viridiplantae; phylum Streptophyta; class Pinopsida; order Pinales; family Pinaceae; genus Picea; species Picea sitchensis. The sequence goes on from SNQJ01S0064414.1 coordinate 42,417, forward strand.
CCAAATTTCAATTGATCTATGCTTGAATGAAATACAGATTTACAAAATCTAAACCTCACCTAATAAATTAGTAGAGTCATCCTTGATAAGGCCATCTTATATACATGCCAACTATCCCATCACTTAGACTAGACCTGTCAAGAAGGACGTTGTTGAGTCATAAGCTTACGTCCCTCTGAAAATTCATAAAACCACGTGTAGCAAAACAAAATTGGATGGAGAAAGGTGGGGGAGGACCAAACTTGATGCAAGAGCATCTCCCATGTCAAGCGAGTCAGCACGGATGCGGAAGATAGCTATAAGGTGTCCAACACAAATTTTTGAAAACCACCTTGAAACTGTTGCGTGAACATTAATGAGGAAATTTAATGAAGCGCACTTTTATATTGTAATCAGATCTCGAGCTATATGCTCTCATCTGAAGTAGATAGAGGCATTTATGTAAGTAGGTAGAATTGAATATTAGATTAGACAGTTTTAGAAGGAGTGGAGGGAAAATGGATATAGACACCCTCATTGTGCATTGTAAAAATAATCCAGGAATAGTTAGAATAATTCGGAGCATTGAGAAGAGAAGCAGAGAGCTGTGAAGAAACACCCATGTATAGTCATTTGGAATAATAGAAGAGTTTAATTCAAATTCATGGAGTTGTGTTTGTTCTCTATGTATGTGTGTTGATTGATATGCTCATGAATATTTACTTCCTATTATGCATTTGTTGTTATGTTGTGTATATGATTTCATGTGTTGAGATTGAAGTCTGAAAGGAAGTAGAAGAAATGAGTTTCAATTGTTTCTCTATCTGAGCAAGGATTCCTGCAAGGAGTGCAGTTGAAGTTGTCCGCAAGGAGTGCGTTGACAGAAGGCTCAGATAGTTTAACTCTTGTTCTCGTTCACCCAGAAGTGAAATTGGGTTATACGATCCGTGCAAGGAGTGCACAAGCTAAGGAGAGTCTCAGTCGTGAAACTGAGCGAAGTATTGAAGGATTGTTGCTGCAGGTGTGCGCAGAGTCGAAAGAACTCAACACTTGGAAGTGTTCAAGGATTGTTGCAAGGAGTGCATGCAAGAGTCTTCGTGGAGACTTAGAATTGTGTGAAGCTCAGGAAGGATAAGGCTTCCAAGTTCATTGAAGAGAAGCACAGGGAGTCTGTGTCGTGGGAGTGTTGAACATGCACTGCAAATTTACGCCCAGGAGGGACCATTTTTCACAGAGGAATAATGGATTCACCCGTAGAAGACATCCAAGAGGAATAAATCGACGGTTAGGATCTTGTGGAGAATATTAGAAAATTCCCATCAGCCGTTGGATCTACCAAATAAGTGAGGAGGTTACGACCGTGTTCAGAGTTCAAGATCTAGGGGTCGTGACTCGTTGGATCGTTGACCAGTTACCCGTTAGTCGTCTAATCTGACAGGAGTTGCACAGTTTAAACCCTCGTGAGAATATTAAGAACCCCAAGAGGCGTCAGGATATCGAGCCGTCGGGGTTCAGGATATTGGGATTCACGAGAGCAGAAGATCAAGAATTTCCATAGGAAAAATACCGGGAATATCGGGATCATCCATTTATGGAGGCGCATGGCAGACATCAAGGCGTTGGGAGTCGGAAAATTGGAGTTCCTGAGGTCGTGAGAGTCGAGACATCAGAATTCTTGAAATCTCGATGAACTCAGAGACGTCCATCTGTTGGGACAGGTGGCAGGGATCGAGAGTCCATCGAAATTCCGGAGATTCAGAATACAAGAATCCATGACTAGTTGAACCCTGAAACAGTGGAAGGACCACAGTCGGAGGATCTCAGGGAGGACACATGTCGTGTGGTCATCCAGATCAGGGATGTGGTCATCGGGATTCAGGTAAGTGAGTGTTCATGGTCTTGTAAAGTATCGAAATAGCGAGGGCTGATCTGAACCGTCCATTTATTAGGGACGCATGTCAGAGATCTGAAGGGAGTCAGAGTTCGACATTTCATGAGTCCTAGGGACGAGGCGTCCAGGACATCAGAAATCATGAAACCCTGATGGTTAACCAGGACCGTCCATCAGGAGAGGACACGTGGAAGAAATCATAACCAACGGGAAAAGTCCCGACAAGGAAGTCATTTATCGATGGTTGAGTCATCGGGATATCAGGGATCCTGGTGACAAGGTGTTTCTCCACTTTGGAATCATGAAGTCCGAAACCCCGACAGGGAGTAAGGTGCCACCGTGGGGCCAGCTGTCAGCAAACTGGAGAGTCGAAATTAGAGGAATCGAGAATCCCGTGGGTAAGTGTTTTCCAACATTTGAAATCCCATAGCCCCGACGAGGGATAAGACTGCAGTCACGGGAACA
>SNQJ01S0064415.1:64594-103861 GCA_010110895.2 Picea sitchensis
TGCTGGGTTTTCTTCCCCTAGAGGGTTTCCCAGGATAAATGTTGTGTCTCTTGTGAATGTGTATTTCTCAGTGATCTTGTTCTTATGTTACTCTTATCTATTGAAATGCAAAGAACTATAATAATGGCATAAACATTAACAAGCAGTGTGCATAGATTTCGAGTTGATCATAAATCAGGTAAAGGGTGTATGTCAGACCAAACACCCCAGGCTGAGAGCATATAGGAATTTGGCTTTGGACCTCCTCGAAGAATTTTCAGAGTATGACCTATCTGTTATTCCCAGAGAGAAAAATCAGATCGCCGATGCATTGGCCACCTTGGCCTCGATTTTTAAGATCCCCATCTTCCCAAACAAAAAATATGAAATCGAGGTCAAGAACAGGCCGACAGTCCCTGATAATATCAAACAATGGCAATTGTTTGATGATGACAAACAGGTGGAAAGATTCCTCCTTATGAGCGACGAGTTCGCTAATACAAACGTTGACGAGGAATGTTGCGGCGACGAAGATGAGAGCACGGATGCACGCAGTAACGACGACCCTTTCCAAAACAAGATCGTGGGAAGGGACATAATACAATTGAAAAATAATATTATTCCAAAGGGGTTGGTGCCGCTGGAAAAGTTGTTTGACGAAAATGATGTGGCTAAGAACCCCAAGATCACTGCAAGTGAAGAAGACATTAAGACTGCAACATCAGGACTGAGGAGAACCTGAAGATAGTAAAATTATCAAATACACTCAGTCCAGAGGTCAAGCAGGACTACATAAAGCTCATGAAAGATTTCCCGGACATTTTCACATGGAGCTATGATGACCTGAAAGTGTATGACATGAAAGTGATCCAACATGTTATCCCTCTCAAGGAAGATTAGAAACCTTTCAAACAGAAGCTGAGACGGATAAATCCCCTGCTGCTGCCGTTGATCGAGAAGGAGGTAAAGAAGCTTTTCGATGCTAAAATGATTATTTCTTTGATATTCTCAAAATGGGTAGCTAATTTGGTACCTGTAAGAAAGAAAAGCGACAGGATAAGACTGTGTGTAGACTTCCAAAATTTAAATAAAGTGTATCTCAAGAACCACTACCCCCTTCCTAAAATGGACTACATCCTGCAAAAAGTGGTGGGGTCCCATAAGATGTCTATGCTGGACGGGTTCTCAGGATATAATCAGATCATGGTCCACCCGGACGACAGAGAGAAAACGACTTTTACAACTCCATGGGGAACGCTCATGTACGCCAAGATGCTGTTAGCCTGATGAAAGCTAGAGCCACTTTTCAGAGGGCCATGGACATCGTGTTTGCTGATGAAAAGGAAAAATTCATCATGATTTATCTGGATGACATCACAGTGTACTCTGCCTTCGACAAACAACATCTCGAGCACTTGAAGAGGGTTTTACAGAAGTGCAGAAAGTTTGGCATATCACTAAATCCAAAGAAGTCGCACTTCGTGGTGGAAGAAGGAAAGTTGTTGGGGCACATCATTTCCAAGGAAGGAATTAAGATAGACCCAAACATGGTTGAAGGGATCCTGAAGATCGACACCCCACATAGTAAAAAGGAGGTGCAATCCTTCCTGGGAAAGGTAAACTTCTTGAGGAGATTCATCCCAAACCTGGCAAAAATCATAAAACATATAACTTGCATGATCAAGAAGGGAAACAAGATCAAGTGGAATCCGGAGGCCAAGAAGTCTTTTGAAGATATCAAAGTGGCACAGACTAAAGCTCCTGTACTATCCATCCCGGATTTTATGAATGATTTCCCTCTGTTTTCGTTCGCCTCAGAACACACTATTGCCGACGTGCTGCTACAGAAAGACAAACAGGATTGCGAAAAACCCATAGCCTATTTCAGCCAGATGTTGCGCGATGCTCCACTAAGGTATGACATTATGGAAAAATAGGTGTATGCCTTCATGAAAGCCTTGAAAGAGTTCATGACATACATATTGCACTCCCATGTCATCGCTTGTGTACCCAACAATTTAGTAAAGGATATCCTCACTAAACCTGACCCAGAAGGAAGGAGAGGCAAGTGGATAGCGGCCATGTTAGAATACGATCTTGAAATCAAGCCTACAGGGATGATCAAAGGTCAGGGTCTCACAAAGTTAATGGCATAGTCAGATTGCAATTTTGTAGGAATGAATTTCATCGTTGATTTGTTGGAATGCCCCTAAGAAGAAAAAACTGCGTAGGTGCCTCAACAGTTCATTGATTCGCCATGGTATGCAGACATCATCTATGTGTTGGAGAATCTCCAGGCCCCTCCGGGCGTGAGTAAGACTAAGGCCAGATTTATCAAGCTTAAAGCGGTTAAGTTCTGTATCTTGGACAACTCACTCTACTGGAAAGATCCCGGGGGAATATTCCTGAGCTATTTGTTGGAAGATGATGCAAAGTGATCCATACAAATTTCACAAAGGTGACTATGGAGGAAACCACTATTGGAAGACTACCATGCACAAAATCTTGAGGGCAGGTTATTACTGGCCTACAATTTTCGCTGACGTATATAAGGTGGTCTCCAACTGCCACGAATGTCAGATTTTCGACGGAAGAAGAAAGATGCAGCCCCTGCCACTAAAGTCGATCTCAATCGAAGCACCTTTCATGCAGTGGGGTCTAGATTTCATAGGAGAGTTAAATCCTCCATCCTCTACGTAGCACAAATGGATACTCATGACCACCGACTATTTCACAAAATGGATAGAGGCGATCCCTACGAAACAAGTTACCGATGCAGTCATCATCCAATTCCTGGAGACGAACATCTTGTCGAGGTTCGGGTGTCTCGTTAAGATCATTACAGACAATGCAACCGCATTCAAGTCTAAGAGGATGGAGAATTTTTTTCAGGATTATAACATAACCCTGGGGCATTACACGACATACTATCTACAAGGAAACGAGTTAGAAGAATCCTCAAATAGGAGCATGACCAGGATCATCAAAAGACTCCTGAAAGAAAACAAGAGAGCCTAACATAACAAGCTTATCTACGCGTCGTGGGAAGATCAGGTTACCACCAAGAAGTCTATATCAATGTCGCCTTTCGAGATCGTTTACGACGCGGATACAATTTTCCCTACTTCACTGGGACTGATCGTCAGGAAGCTGTTGCAAGAACAGGAGGCCGAGCCAAATGCTGCGCAAAGGAGAATTAATCAGCTAATTCACACAGAGAAGGTGAGAGAGCAGGTGTACGATCGATCATAGCTCCATCAGGGGAAGATAAAGAAAGCTTTCGACAAGCGTTCAAAGCAGGAATATTTTCAGGTCGAAGATTTGGTGCTGAGATAGGATGAGAGAAATGAAGGTAAAGGGAAGCACGGAAAGTTCGACCACCTTTGGACAGGTCCTTTCAAATTCAACGCATACTGCGGAGACAATGCTTATTTCCTGGAAGGATTAGATGGAGAATGGCTTGGTTGGGGGCCTGTAAACGACAAGTTCCTCAAGCATTACTTAACGAAATAAAAGTCGTTTAAGTGATTTTTCATTGTAAATAGTCGTTTTGTTTTTGCATCGAGTCAGTAGGTAAACAGAAAATTGAAGCCCGAAGTGAAGGACCTAAGTTTATGTTGGTGTTTTAGAAGCTGTGTCGATAGGTTTAGTTTCTTTTCTGTCCGTCATTTATTTCTCTCAGTGTCTGAAAGTCGAATATATCCCAATGGTCAGGCACTTGGTCTACTGTTCTTTTCTACCTCACGAGGAGGATAACATCCACGTTGGAGCCAGCTGTTAGCGCCACCATTTTTATTTCCATTTAGAGTCGGTTTTAAGTCACATTGTGACCCATGCGTCTGAACATGTGAAATCAGGTACGTAACCCAGTGAGGTCAAGGTCAGCAAGTGGCCGGTTGGCCCTTGGAAACGGGAAGGGATGTCATAGTCAAAACCTGTATAAGCAGTACGAGTATGTCTTTTCCAAAGAGTCGAGTCCCGTTGAGAAACCAGTCTCTACGTGCCTAGGTCGAGTCAAGTAGTTAATTGAGGTCACATCGGCAAGTACAACATGTTATTATTAGTTCATCATGAAGGTCGAAGGAATGAAATATTGTGGCGTTCGTATCATGCATGCCCAACAAACCTTATTGCCTGTATCTTACACGCGGGGATTTTCCATGGAAAACCTGTAAACTCGACTCAAAACATCTCGTCGCCATGAATTCACTGTCCTCTAGCATGATTTCTTCTCCTATGCGACTCGTTATAAATCTCGGATTGCTCGACATTCTTTCCAATCGCAAAACCAGGCCCGAACTCCATTTGCGATTTCCCTTGCCAGTCCAGTATGTTCAAAACTCTCCCCTTGCACGTCTGCTAGATATACTACGCATGGAATATATATTGGTCGCGCCATGGAGACCTCTCAGAGCGTAAGAAAAGGCGCGTGGAGCAACAAAATTGCAAGATCCAAGCCCTAAAATGATTGGGATTCATTCTCACCTGCAACAGGCATTCCCAAGGATGTGAAAAGAGTTATTCCTTTACCTGCAAAGAAGACCAGATCAAACTATGCAGAACCTGAAGCAGAGGGATTTTCACAGGAAGGGACGATGATAGAAGCCCCATCTCCTCAACAAAAAATGTCTCGAAGGAGGGGCAGGCCGAGAAAGAACAAGGAAGTTGTGGAAGCTCGATTTCCAAAAAATCCACTTGCCAGATCGAAGGCTGAAGAACTACTCATGCGCACCATCCGGCTAGAAATTGCCAGAGGATCGAGTTGCGGAGACAGTATTAGAACAAGGAAATCAAATATCACAAGAGCGAATGATCACGACCCATCTCAACAATTGAAGTAGGCAAAGATGGATATCACTGAACTCTATCAGGAAAACATGGAGTTGAGGCGACAACTAGCGACAAAGACCATAAAGGCGTCAACAACGCAGGGTTGCAAGGGAAATGTGGCATGGCTAAAAAGATGACCCAGAGAGGAAAAATATACCATTGTACAGCTGTGATAACCACAACGACCTATGGAAGAAAGGCATATAGAATATTCCAGAGAATACAAAGCGACCAGGAAAGAGGCTCGCGTGGCTCTCGCCAACACGCAGAAAAAATGAGCCTAGATGACGCTCGTCTCTGCATCTGCAAACACAAGATGTATCTTGGCAGTTTTTAAGGACATGTTTCCCCAAAGCAACCTACCTTTTGATAATGACCATGATAATCAAACAACCATTCGCCACACACATTTTCCAGAAAATGAACGCGCAACATAAATCAGAGCCGTTATAAGAGGATAGCAAGTTCTTGATAGACACCTTCTCACTCTGACACCTGATCAAAGGGATACACTAACACATCGTTTTCCATATCGAGACCTGACTGATGATCAGATCCTCGTGGAAGATTTGCGGACGGTCATGGGTAAACAGACGTGATTATTGTCTATTTTTGGGCAGCACCATGGAAAGAGTCTCCAACGCATGATACTCAGTTTTCCTAGTTTCAGGGTTAGCATTTAGAAAGCAGGGTATCCCAAGCGACGCCCTCATTTATGTATTTCATCTTTTCGATGTAAGCCAGGTTGGTTGGAAAATTTGGTAGATGACAACTATTGTATGTAATTTGAGTTTTTGACCAGAATTTAATGCAAAGGTTTTGTAACTTGATGAAAAGATTCTAGTTGTAACATTTGGATGTATTGTGTTCCTCTCTTTACGTATGTGCTTACTATCATCTTTTATTCATATCTTTTTCTGTCTATTTCAGAACGAATTTTAGAACCTGTGGATTCACTGCGCAACACCCCTTGTTCGTGCCACTTAAACAAAATGTTTTATTCTAAAAGTTAACTTCGAATTCACCTGCAACGGTGCTCCGAGTTACTTCCTATTTTTTTCTCCCGCCTCACATTACGGTTTTACACTCAAGACTGTTGCTTGCCTAGCCTTATCCTCTCAAGTTCAGTCACTGAGTCATTTATCCTCGTCTTTTCCTCAGATCGACTTCATATCCCAAGTCTTACTTTCTTGCGCCAATATAACCATAACCCATTATATCAAAGGTGTTAAATCTATCCACCACTTTCAAATCCATATCCTATGCAGAAACCGCGCCTTCCGAGAGAGCCCTCTCCAGATCCAAAAGGCTAGTTTCAGGTCTCAAAGTTAGTTGAAAAAGTTACCTTCGTCGTCTGTTTATCAGCTGAACATAATTACAGAGTGCTAACAATTACAACAAACTTCATAGACAAGAGCATTCCCAAAAAATCTAGGAGATCTATGACCACCATGTCCATTAGGAAAACTATTTTGGGATATTGGTCAAGGTGGAACTTCAATTTTTCTATCACACCATGCATGGGAATAGCCCCAGATAAGATCCTGTAGAAATTTTTGTAAGGCCTTGTGACTGCCAAACCCAATTGTCTAATTACTTTCATGGCCATGACATTTGCACCTTCCCTTGAGTCAAGCATACAGTTGTTCAAATGATTATTGCTCATTTGCAGGGAAATGTAGAAAGATGTGTGTTAATCATAGAGTGGTATGGAATGGTTAGCTTACATCATTGTAGAAGGGTCTACAGGTTCACCTTGTACATAAAGAAATTCTCAACTTTTCTTCTCATCGAAGGAATCTTAGTGATTTTTGTTAGAGGTCTAGGTATGTTTATCTTTTCCAAGACGCGATTTATGTCAATATTCAAGTCTATGTCATTAGTCTTTGTAAAAGTGGAACTAGGAGGAAGATTATCTGTAGGTGGTGGAGGCCTTGGTCGATGGAATCTAGGGTCACTGGGAGGAGTTTGGGGCGCATTTCTAGGTCTAATGTACACCTGTAACTCTTTATTCCTAAGCTTCTTCCTTGATTCTTCATCCATTTTGTTTATGATCTCCATCCTATCCCTCTTGGTTGCTTCTCTTTTTCCCTCCTCAAGTTGTTCTAGTATAATATTGAGGCACTCTTGGGGAGATATGGAAAATATTGAGTTTATGGTATCAAATACATTCATATGATCAGGTTCCTCATTATCCCTTGGGAATTCATGCTTCCAATGTGAATCCTCACAAGGTAGACACCAAGGAGTCTCTTCTTGAATTATAACATTTGAAGGATCTGGAGTGTTGGGTGTTGATATTTCAACATCTGGCAAACATTCTCCCAGATTGGTCATGCTGATATGACCAAGGGAGGATGATACATTCACTCACAAAGCCATGCTGATTTAGCTAGTGGTAAATGGCCTAGGATGTTGATGTTTCTCTAGTTAGCAACATCGGGTAGACATCCTCCCAGATTGGTCATGCTGATTTGACAAAGGGAAAATGAGCCATTTACTCAGAGAGATCTGGTAGTGGTGAATGGACTAGGCGTAGTATTTATCCCGACGAGGAGTGGATAGAATCAAGGTGCTCTCACATTTCCTGCTCCAGGATGGAGTGTTCTATATTAGTTATATGTGCATGCGAGGAAATAATCATCAACGTAAATATAATATATAAATAATATATTTATAATATAATGTATAAATATATAAATAATCAATAATTAATAATTAATAATTAATAATAAATTAATTAATGAAAATACAATAATGAAAAAGACATGTCCATTAAATTAAAAGGCACTCCTCCCAAGTATATATATCGAGGCCTTCAATTGTAATATATGATCTCGTACAATATTTACTTACAACAACCTCTCATCAAGTCCGCTAAGTCTTGTTGAGATTTTCAGTGTGTAATTATTCTATGATAACAATATCATTTAAATCATAAGGCAATAATTATCATATATGAAAAATAGAAAAAATCAACATGGTATTAGAGCTAGTTAAAATATTTCAGTGCTAGAGCTAGTATAAGTATTTTCCAAAGCTATTTACAAGCTTTCAGTGCGAGATCTGATGGATCTTCAAATATTTTATTTTTTGCAATTGTACAGTTGTGGTCGCGAGTGTCTTGTTCACACAGAGCGACCACATTCCCTTTGGTCACGATTTTCCTAATTACAAGGCATGACTGACTTAAGGATTGCTCTACGTAGTGCGACCAAGTCTTTTGGTCACTCTCTGTTTCTTTGCAAGATACAACCGATCGCACTGTGATAACAAACAAAGCTGTTATAGACTTCACAACAGTGATTGGTGTTTGAGAGGGAGGTCTATACAGATTGTTGGGACGACCAACCCAAGCATTGGTACATGAAAACATAAGTTTGTGTGAGCTATGGCATCAAATATTTTCACACTTACATTACAAGGCTTTACCAAAATTGAATAGGATGGTCACAAGACTTATAGAGCTTCAGGTAGAGCATGATGGCATTACAAAGGATGTGCACTTGGAAAAAATGCCAAGGGATATTTTCCGAATAGTGAAAACAACTCCAAGGGGATCTTGGATCTAGTACATTCAGATGTATGTGGACCTATGACAGTTGCACATTTGAGTGGATTCCTGTACTATGTGATATTCACTGATTGTTTCTCCCATAAGACATGGATATTCTTCATGAAGAGAAAGGATCAAGTATTCAATAGACTCCAGGAGTTCAGGGATCAAGTAGAGAACCTGATAGGGAATAAGATCAAGGTCATGAGGTTAGATAATGGAGGAGAGTACACTTTCAGAGACTTCAATGATTTCTGCAAGGAGGGATGGATCAAGAAGGAGTTGACTGTTCCTTAAAAAACACAACAGAACAGGGTTGTAGAGAGGAAGAATAGGTCCATTGTAGAGGCTTACAAATCCATGATTCATGATCATAATTTACCCATGTTCTTATGGGGAAAGACATCTAGTAAAACAATGTACATCCAAAACAAGAGTCCTCACTGGATCTTGGGGGACAAGACTCCCGAGGAGGCTTTCACAAGTGTGAAACTAGAGGTCAATCATTTGAGGATATTTGGTTCTCCAATATACATTCACATTCCCAAGGAGAAATGAATGAAGTTGGATCTTTCTGGGAATACAAGGACATTTGTTGGATACATCGAGACATCAAAGGATTACATAATCTACATTCCAGGACAACGCTAGATAGAGGTTAGTTGGGATGTCAACTTTGACGAAGACAAAACCTTCAGGAGGTATAGGGAGTCTCACATGGATATCAATAATGAGGAGAAGGAGGCTTCGAAGGATGTGGGTTCACATCCATCTGTTCCAGTTGATAATCCTTTAGACTATTAGGAGAAGTCAACAGAGCTAGCTGAGCCAATGGACCCTCCTAGAGTCATTGTTCCAAAGACCTGGGAGAGGCCAGTTTGGCTTCATGATACATTGCAAGATGTAGAGAGGCATGTATATCCCCGTGGTACTTTCAGGAAAAGTAGATGACCTCAGAAATTCTTGAGTTATATGGAATTGATGAGTCACATCATTGATTCTAAACCTTCTAGTTATGAGGAGGCATCAAACCAACAAGTTTAGAGAGATACCATGATGAAGGAATATAAGTCCATCTTGAAGAATGATGTGTTAGAGATTGCGTCGAGACCTGAGGGGAATTCAATGGTGAATTCCAAGTGGATCTACAAGATCAAGCATGAAATAAATGATAGCATAAAAAATTACAAAGCAAGGTTCGTGGCAAGAGGGTTCTCCCTGAAAGTGGGAGTCGACTATGAGGAGACCTTTTCTCCAGTGACCAGGTACACTTCCATTAGGATCATTATTTCCATTGTAGCATTCATGGATTGGATATTACACCAAATGGATATATATACTATGTTCCTCAATGGTGTGATTGGGGAGCAAGTGTACATAAAACAACCTCAGGGATTTGAGATACATGGGAGGGAGTCTCATGTTTGTAGGATGAATAGGGCCTTATATGGACTTAAGCATGCACCTAGGGCATGGTACTCCAGGATTGATGGATACTTGATGATTTTGGGCTTCACCAAGAGTGATGCAGATCCCAACATTTACTACAAGTTTGTTGATGGAAATTCATTGATCTTGGTGCTGTATGTTGATGATCTTTTCCTTACGGGGGAAGAGAGACTCATTGTCGGGTGCAAGAGGGAGTTAGCCTCAGAGTTTGAAATGAAGGATATTGGCTTGATGCATTATTTCTTGGGATTGGAGGTTTGGCAAAAACCAAGTGAGATATTCCAGGGCAAGGAGTGGAGTGGATAGAAAGAGAACCTCGAGGTGCTGCTTCAACTTAGGATCAACTATGATATCCTGGTTTAGTAGGAAGAAAAATTCTCTAGAATTTAGTACAACATAAGAAGAGTATATCGTAGCTAGTATTGCAAATCATGAAGCAATATGGCTTTGGAAACTTCAAGTTGTAGGACTATTTGATCAAGATCTAGAGACGACCTTGATACATTGTGATAATCAAAGTTGTGTCAATATTTCAGTCAATCCAAAATTTAATGACATGTCGAAGCACATTGAGATCAAATATCACTTCATTTGAGACATGGTACATAAGGGAGCAATGAATCTCTAGTACATATCCATAGATGAGAAGATATAAGACATTCCCACCAAGCCTCTATATAGAGTGAAGTTTGTATACTTCAGAGACAAGCTTGGCGTGATGCAAACTGTCTCCCTTGCCGAGAGGGAGTGTTTATGTTTCAACATCGGGAAAAAATTCTCCCAGATTGGTCATGTTAATTTGACCAAGGGAGGATGATACATTCACTCACGGGGCCATGCTTATTTGTTTAGTGGTGAATGGCCCAGGATGTTGATGTTTCTCAAATTACCAACATCGGGAAGACATTCTCCTAGATTAGTCATGCTGATTTTGTTAGCACTCTGTAAATTTGTTCGGCTGATAAAAAAAATGACAAAGGTAACCTACAAACCAACTTTAGAGCTGGGTACTAGCCTACTCAACTAAGAGAGTGATTTCTCCTGTCACTTGGTATTTCTTTGACAATCAATAGCTAGGTTTTGTTGTTTTGTATTTTTTTTTATAATTTTGCTCGCAAGGAAGATGAGGGACACTTAGGGCTATGGAGTCAAACTTCTGAAAATGAATGAAAGCACTGACTAGTCTGTAGAAATCTCTAGAGGATAAAGGCTAAATGAGGCGATAAATCTAAGTTATAATTTTTAAATTTTCCGAGTGTAAGAATAAAGTTAAAACACATAAATGCATCAGAGCATTAAATAAATGCATTCTGAATTAGTTAGGAAGAACTTAACAAATTTTAAATTGCTTCAGCCGAGAGCATCACAAGATGAATTCTGGGCCTTTGAATATCCAATTTAAACAGAAGACAATGAAAATGAAATTAGAAATACATGAAATAAATACAAAGAGAGGAGACAAAACTTAGATCACCACCATTAGAATCTTTTCATGGAAACTTCAAGACTTCTGCATGTGTATTCAATTCAGCGTCAGAAAATTACATTCAAGTTCCAAATAGCTAAAATTGTTCCCTTACACTTATGCCAATCCCTAATACATTTGGAACTCCTAATATTTATACAAGATGAGTTCCTTCAGTTTGAAACCGATTACAATGACTAAAAATGAAACGTTTCAGTTTCTGAAATTGATTACAATAATTACAAATGACAGTTTCGGTTTGAAACCGATTACAATGATTAGCAAGAAAACGTTTGACGATCTGGATTCTAACTCCTCTAATGCTTTAGTTCCTTTCTTTGCCACTTGTTCTGCTCTAGTCTTCCACCTGATCTTCCATCTTCAGTGACACCTGGACATCATTTACTGGACCCTGGAAAATTGCACTTTGTTTTACCCAGCCACACTATCTCCTTCCATTGCAAGTCATAAGGGATATCATAATCTATCATTTCTTTGGTCAGGATTTCCAGGTCAATGCATGAAGCGTATTTCATGACTGGTAGTCCAATTTTAACTGCTTTGAACTGATTCAAAATCTCAAAGTCAGTAATCAGATGTTCAACTAGTGTAGCTCCTTTCATATTTTCCTCCAGGGTTTCGAATTTAGAGTGATCCATTCTGCATTGAGTGAGGCAAGCATTGTATTCTTCTTGATCATATAATTTTCCTTTTCCATACCAAAATGGTGGGAGGCCTTTGATAAACAGTTCCTCAAACAAATCCTTGACCTCTTGCACACTTTTCTCCATTTGTGTTGCCTTGGTTTGGACTGATTTCAACAGGTTATGTTTAGCAATAACCCTCCTGGCCCATATGATCAATGTAGTTTTGTCTTTAACTCCAATAGTCTGAAGTTTTGCAGTAGGAATGGAGTTGAGTATATTTATGGAATTTTGGGCCCATTCTGATGGTTTCTTTGCTAAAGTCTCATTCACAATAGTGCACCTGCTTCTGGTTGTGATGGCCATGCTATCTTTATCATTGATGAAATTCAAGTACACTTTGAACTTGGAAGCTTCAACAACTATAGAGTCCCAAATGATATGCTTGGCTCCCTGCAACAAGCCTTTGCCTCTTAATCTCATCTTCAATTTATCTATCCTTTTCTGCAAGACTTCATTCTCCTTTTGAAGTTGAGCCATTCTTTCATCCCTTGCTTGCATCTCCTGCTTCAATTTCTCTATGCTCCCTTTTATCCCTTTGATTTCTCCTTCCTTGAGGCTAACTTGTGACATAGACTGGAAAAGTCCTTCAGCGTTTGGCCCAGCTTATGCAACATGAGGTACAATTACAACCATGTTTAGCAATTCTGTCTGATCTTGTGACCACCTGACATTTTCTTGTTCTAGCTGCAATGCCCTAGCCTTGTAGTCCAATGCCTCTTGACAAAGTGTTTCATTTTCTTATTCTATGGCAACCAATTCTACTATTTGTGGATGCTCTATGGCATAAATTTTCAATTTCTTCTTCAAGATTTGAATCAATTTGTCCTTTTCATCCCATGAGGATTTCACCCCTTAGGGGCCTTCAGATTCCAGCCTCTTGACCCAAGTCTTCCAAGATCTGTTAGATGCTTTTTCTTGCCTTAGGTTCCCTTCCAATTTCATTGCATAAGATGACAAATTTGAATTCTTCAAGCTTAAACTCAAGTAATCAGAATACAACATATCACTGGTGTTCTTACGAAATTTGACCTTGTCTGGAGCATTGATGTTGTCATACCTTATCTTTATCTAAGATACTTTGTCTTCATCTGCAACTGTAATGTTAAAGGTCCTCTTTCAATATCCCTTACTATGAATAGAGAATATTTGTGCTGAGAAATATTTTCCACTTCAGGGACTAAATCCCTCATCTCACCTAGAGCTATGTTTCCCTTCTCAGCATAATGTTTTTCCAAATATTCTTTAGATTTATAAGCTTCCCCAGGTGTTTTTATCAAATATGTGTTTCTTGCTGCTAAAATTTCTTGAGCTGCCTTCACTTTGGAGTTTTCTTTCCTTTTCAACCTCTACAGTGCTAGTGCCACTTTCCACCATATCTAGATTTACTTGTTCTCTGGGTTCTTCCTCTTCCAAATCCACTATCTGTGGAGAGTTTGTAATCTTCATCTTCTTAGGAGCATTTTGCTGATAACTAGTGCCCATGGCCTATGAACTGCTTCTCTTGCTGTAGACACTCATCTTAGGAACTTTGACTATTAGTTTCTGAGGAGCTTGATGTGTTTGACTTTGTTTCAAGGTTTCCTCCACTTTTTGCATTTGAGTTGGTTGAAATATTTCTTCCATATCAACACAAACTTCTAGGTTTTCCAGATTATTAAAACCCTCAACATGTTCATGCTCATAAGGGGCATGTTTTTTCATCAATCTTCTCTTGGATATGATCTGTTGTGGATCATATCTTCTTCCCTGTAGCTGTGCAAAACCAAACTCTTTGAGCTTTTCTTGAATCTGAGATAAGCATGATCTAGTTTTGACCATGAAAGGGCCAATGATAAAAGGGAACTTTAGGTTGGAGGATTTGCGCAACTTCAAGAAATTCTTTGTCTCAGATATAATTATGTTCCTGATGAATTCAAGGGAAAAGACTCTGGGGGTCAGAAAAATAGGCAATAGATAGGGGGATTCATGACAACCATAAACCCAGATTACTGTTGAGTGCATGGATAGTACCCAATCCCCCACTCCGTTCTTTAGATTTGGCTGTAGATAGATCCTCATGTCATCCAAAACTCTAGGTAGGCTGTTGTTGAAAATCAAACTATAAAATATGGACATGAATTTGTTTATGATGATGAGAAATGTAATCCTTTTACATTCTGTTGATATAAAGGTTGCTTCAGGAAATTCTCTCTTATTGGTTTCCAGGAAAATATTAAGCAAATAGGTGTAATATTTGAAATGCCTTAGAGAGCGAAAATTCACTAGATGTTTATGGATATTATCAGCTATGAATTGATCAAAACTGGTATGGATTGACAGACCAGACTCTGACTTGAAAAATATTAATAGGAAACTGAGCATGAATTCAACCACATGTTTGTCATTATCTAGAACTAGTACTTGACTCAAAAGGGAACAAACCTATTGAAATTCAATGACCATTATAATCACATTCATTGGCAAAGACATACTCTTTGAAAAATGCTCTGGTTTGACAATTGTCTGTAAAAACAGATCTTGGACTTCTGATGGACATTCTCTGTATACCCTAATTAACTTTTCTTCATTGAAAGGTTCAGACACTGCAGAGAAAGACTCTGGTATACCGAGAGAATCTCAAATTGACAGACTCTCTACCCTACACATGACCTCAGATCCTTGCTTGTTTACGATGACTCTTTCTTCATGTGAATACTATTCGGCACACCAATCTATAAACTCGGGAAAGGGCAAAGCGATTTTGACAGCATAAGGGACTAAGGTGGCCTAGATTGCTTCAAGGAACGATATACACCTTCCTACATTATCAGACAGGTTTCTTCTAGACACAAAGATGGGAGAAATGGTGATTTCGGTATCGAAGACGTCTGAATATCAGTCAATTAGGGCTTATTCATTCACCACAAGGTCTTTCTCTGTTATTGCGGTTATGATAGGATACATGGTTGTGATGAAAAATACCCAGAAATGAGTGGAAATGGCATGCCATTAGCATACTGTTGAGCTACAGTTGAACGAGGGTGGTTGCGCCAAGTTTCAAACAGTCCAGTGTTCGAAAAATAATAAAATAACCAACAAAATGCCCCTTTATACTTTTCCAAAGTTCGGGGGCATGAAGAAGTGGTTTGGGGAAACCCGCTTTTCACCTCGAAACACACTTGGTGGGGCCATGTCTCCCTGAACAAAAACCATGGTTTAAATTTTGGCTCGCTTTCCAAAATTATCCTCTGCCCAGCTTCTCCCCTTGAAATGATCCTCGACTATTGATCTTGAGGGGTCACGATCTGCGACACATCAGGCTGCATCGACTTAGTGCTCCTGCCAGATTTGGCCCCTCTTTGCCATATTTATCCNCCCCTTCCTTAGTTTATCGGGCTTCCAGACTGGTTTAGTGTCCCGCTAGATCCTGAAAACTTGATTTCTCATAAAAAATTTAATGGTTACTAACATGGGCTCCAACTGGGGATGCTATCCTCCTAGTGAGGTAGCAAAGAACGATAGACTAAGTGCCTGCCCATTGGGATTTATTTCACTCATGCAACTAAATCAATCAACATCTTATTCACAAAACTCAAATTGTACTTAGCATAACTTAGGGCCTTCGCTCTGGGCTTCAATTTCTACTGATTTGATTCCAATTGCTTCAACTGAAAAAAAAAAATGGTTATATACAATGAATGGAAAGGGTGAAAATTCCTTTAAGAGAGATAACGCTTGAGAAACCTGCCATTCACAGGTCCTCCAACAACGATATCTCAATTATATTCTTGTAGAAGATAGGCATTATTTCCATGGTATGCCACAATTTTGAAAGGTCCCATCCATAGATGGTCAAATTTCCCATGCTTTCCTTCGTCTTCATTCCTGGCATCCCATATCAACACCAAATCCCCCACTTTGAAATCATCTTCCTTAGTATGCCTGTCAAAATCCTTTTTAATCCTGTCTTGGTGTAGTTGAGAGTTGTTGAAGGCTTTCTCTCTTGTCTGTTGGACATTGATTAGTTCATTCATCGCCCTTTGAGTGACATTTGGTTCAACATCTTGCTCCTATAGCAACCTCATTACTGGTAATCCTAATGAAGTAGGAAAAACTGCTTCTGTGCCATACACAATTTGGAAGGGTGAAGTGGCAATAGACCTTTTAGTAGTGATCCTATCAGCCCATAGTGCATGGATGAGCTTTTTGTGCCAAGCCTTTTTGTTATCTTGCAACAATTTTTTGATAATTCTGGTCAAAATTTTATTGGATGACTCAACCAACCCATTACCTTGAGGGTAATAAGCCATGGAATGGCCAAGAGTTATATTGTAATCACTACAAAATTTTTCCATCTTTTTGGACTTAAATGTCGTTGCATTGTCTGTAATGATTTTGATTAGACTACCAAACCTAGAAAAAATATTGTTCTCCAAAAAATGAATGATAACGATATATGTGGCTTGCTTGGTGGGAACTGCTTCAATCCACTTGGTGAAGTGATATTTGGTTGTCAATATCCACTTGTTCTGAGATGAGGACTGTGCATGAATTTCTCCTATGAAATCAAGGCCCCATTGTCTAAAAGGTTCTTCAACATAGATAGGATTCAAGGGAAAAGGCTGCCATTTTCTCTTCCCATAAAAAAATTGGCATTCATGACAACTTGAAACTTCTTTGTAAACATCAGAAAAAGAGCTAGGCCAATAGAAACCTTCCCTCAATATCTTGTGCACAATGGTTTTCCAATAATGGTGCCCTCCACAATCACCTTTATGAAACTCTCTGATGGTTTTTTCTACTTCTCTCTCCAACAAACAACTAAGCAAGATTCGTCCTGGATCCTTCCAATACAGATATTGATTTAAAATACAAAAAATTGCTGCTTTTAGCTTAAAAAACTTGGCCTTGGTTTTGCTCAATTCAGGAGGAGCCTGCAAATTTCCTAACACATAAATAATGTCAGCATACCATGGGGATTCAAGGAATTTTTGGGATACCTGAGGGACCTTTTCTTCTTCTGAATCTGTTGACAAATCAACAATGAAATTAATTCCCAAGAGTTCACAATTTGTCTTTGCCATCAACTTAGAAATTCCCTGCCCCTTGATCAACTTTGTAGGTTTTATCTCGAGGTCATACTCCAACAACATAACTATCCACTTGCCCCTTTTTCCCTCAGGATTAGTCTGAGTTAAAATTTCCCTCATAGAATTGATGGGCACATAATCAATGGTATGAGAATGCAATAAATAAACTCTAAACTCCTTTAGGGCCTTGACCAATGCATATGCCTTCTTTTCCATGATATCATAGTTTAATGGGGAATCCCTCAATGTCCTGCTATAGTATGCTATAGGCCTCTCAAAATTCTGTTCATCATTTTGTAATAAAACACCAGCAATGGTGTGCTCCGAGGCAAAAGAAAACAATATAAAGTCTTTTGCAAAATTGGGACTAGCCAACACTGGGGCTTTGGTCAATGCCACTTCAATATCTTGAAAATATTTTCTAGCTTCAGGGGTCCACTTTATCTCACTTCCTTTATTTAGCATGTTAGTGATATGCTTTATGATTTCAGCCAGGTTAAGGATGAATCTTCTCAGAAAATTTATTTTCCCCAGGGAAGATTACACTTCTTTTTTGCTTCTAGGTGTGCCAATTTTTAGGATTCCTTCAACTCTGCTAGGATATATCTTTATTACCTCCTTTGAAATAATGTGCCCAAGCAACTTCCCCTCTTCCATGCCAAAATTAGACTTCTTTGGGTTTAACAAAATGCCAAACTTCCTACATTTTTGAAAATCCCTCCTTAGATGTTTAGGATGTTCTTCATTAGAAACTGAATATACAGTGATATCATCTAAGTAAATAACAATAAATTATCTTTCTCATCAACAAAGGATATATCCATATCTCTTTGGAAAGTTTCTCCTGCATTCATGAGCCCAAAACATGAAGGTGCCCTGTGGTGTTGTAAAGGCTATTTTTTCCTGATCATCAGGGTGTACCATGATTTAATTATACCCAGAGAAATCATCCAACATTGATATTTTTTGAGAACCAACCACTTTCTGTAGGATGTGATCCATCTTAGGCAGTGGGTAATTGTCCTTGAGAGATACCCTATTCAGATTTCTAAAGTATAGACATAATATGATATCTCCACTCTTCTTTATGACAGGTACCAAATTTTATACCCACTTAGAAAATCTTAGAGACACTATGATCTTGGCTTCAAACAACTTTTTTTTATCTCTTTTTCAATTAATGGCAACAACAAAGGGTCAATTCTTCTTAATTTCTGCTTGACATTTTTATGATCCTCTTTGATTGGAATCACATGCTGAATCACCTTTGTATCATAAACTTTTATATCTTCATAACTCCAAGAAAAAACATCAAGAAACTCTTTCATTAAATTGATATACCTTTGCTTGACCTATGGGCTAAGTGTCTTGGACATCTTGATGATCTTGGGATCTTCTTGAGTCCCAATGTTGCAATCTTCAACATCTCCATCATTTGCAATAATTTTATGACTCTTGGCCACATCATTGTTGTCAAAGAGTTTTTCTAATGGGACCAGGCCCTTGGGAATGACGTTATTTTTTAGCTGCATTATATCCTTACCAGCAATATGATTCTTGAAATAGCCATCATTTGCAAACACAACTACATCTTCTTCTTCACCACAATATTCCTCATCAATATTCAAATTTGCAAATTTACCATCCATCTTACGGAAACTTTCTATGTGTTTATCATCTTCAAAAACCTGCTAGTATTTAATATTATCAGGCACTGTTGGTCTGTGCTTGACCTCAATCTCATATCCTCTGTTAGGAAAAAATGGAATTTTGAAAACTGAGGCTAAAGTATCTAGAGCATCAACAATCTGATTTTGACCCCTTGGAATAACTGAGAGACTATATTTTGAAAATTCTTCAAGAAGGTAAAGCACTATATTCCTATATTCTCTTAATCTGGGATGCTTTGCTTGATATATTCCCTTCACATGATTTATGATCAGCTCAGAATCTCCATGTACAACTATCCTCCTAGCACCCATTTCTTTCAAAGTATTCAATCCCAATACTAATGCCTCATATTCAACCATATTATTGTATACTCAAAAGAAATCTTATAAGAACAAATTTTAGTGGCCAGTCTGGGGGGGTTAATCCACACACCAACTTCTTCTCCTTCTTTGCTGACAACTCCATTGAAGCTCATGTTCCACATCTCATTCTTTACACTGTTTTGTTGTTTTGAAATTTTCTCAGTTTACTGATTAGGTTTGTCTTTGGCAGTCATATTAGTTTCTGGCATCTTCTCTTCAAAACTCAAATCATTAAAGAAAATAGAAGAACCAATCTCATTTTCCACAGAATAAATGGGATGGTTGTTTGGATGGGCTTTGTTATTGACCATGTGTTTGAGCAATACTTCTCTGTACAACTTCCTATCTTGATAAAAAACAAAGATAATGGCATATGACATATCCATTTGCAAGGTCCCATTCAACTTTGCAACCCATGACCTAGATAACAACATGCGAAATTTAGGAGGGATATTGACGCAACACCCCTACCTCAGCAGGTTTTGCTTGACCTCCCGGTCTAAGGATCATTCTTAACCTCCCTTGAGTCGAAATGGCTCTTCGATTCCCAGCTGGAATATTCACACTTGTAACCACAGGTCCTTATGAGTTACGCCTGTGTGAACAATCACACGGCACAAACTCTTACCCACGTGACCAATCGATGTGACCACAACCTTCTCTCGAAAAGGGCATGTTGGGTTTCGCAACTTTACGATTCCTGTTGTTGAGTTCCCGATTCCTTCAGATCTCGAAACTCCGAAATGGGCTAACATGCTTCTAGCTCCTCCCTTAAGTCCTTTTGATGTGACCCTCTGCCACAATCTAGGGCCCAATCTTCGAGTGCGTCAGAAATTCACGACTCGGGAGTTCACTATATAGGCTCCACCTTTTCCCCGAAGTCCAAACTCGCGACTTATTTACTATAGATCGACGGTTCAGATCCTTCCACAATCTAACGGTCTAGATCCTGTCGGGATTCCGTGAATCGGGATTTCACGATTCTTCTCTCCTCATCACAACTTTTTCCACACCCTATTTTCCAAAATGATGAAATTCAAGCACGAGATCAACGACTCTTGTTGATCGAGATATGACGACTATTCTCCCTCCTGAGCTTTCGAATGCTTAAGGAATCTCTCCTTAACCCTTCTACTGATTTGCGAGATCTAATGGTCCACGAGAAAATCGATAGTTCTCCCTCCGAGAAACTTCAACCGTCTGTTCATTTTCTTGATAACTCCTGGACAAATATCTTGGTGTCCTTTCTCCTGAACTTCATTTCTATGAGGTGACTTCAGCCCTCGTCTTCCTTCGAACTCTTCGAAGCCTCTATCCTTCCCGAGCTTGGTTCTTGCTGCAAACTCGAGGATTCTAGGGATTCCTTGTGCACACTCTTTGCGGATTTCATGATAATCATTGATTATCTGATGTCTTCCTCTTCTGTGCACTCCTTACAACATAAATCCTTCCACTAATCGCTTGGTTTGGAAAAGTGCAAGAGTTCAACCGACCTGCACACTCCTTGCATGACTGTGTGCTATAATGCCTTCTGTTGATATGAGAACAATAGTATCTCTCTTGAGCTTCTCTGAGATAAAACTCAGAAACTTGTCAACGCACTCTTTGCGGACTTTCACTGCACTCCTTGTAGGAATTCTCAGGACGAGAAACAATTCAAACTCATACTCTCCCTCTCACGGACCTCATACATTCAACATGAAATCACAGACACATAACGCATTGAAACAAATGCATAACATAGCATATAAGAAAACTGTAAACATACCATTAAGAGATGAAAACAATAATCACCACAACACCATGAAATTGAATCAAAGCCTTCTCATATATTAACTCAAGTGCTTCTGTACATGGGTTCGATAATAACAACTATCTTCTTATACAATATTCTACCATATATCTTATGCTCTGTTCTCCTATTCTCTTGCTCTACAGCTCTAATTATTACAATGAGAATAATCTTACAATACAATACATGCGAGGGAGCTTTCTAGAGTTTTCCCTCCTACAACTCTAACCTATCAAATCGAAATAAAGTCTACAACTACTTTACATTTAATACAATAAATTCCTCCAACTGAAAGATGAGAGCTACGCTCAAGATCTGTGTTACAATCCCAAATTTTTTTAAGGGAAATTACGTCCCTCTAGCTATTACATTAATGTTTCATCTTTTCAAATTCAAAATGCCTTCAAAATGTTTGCTGGTGCATATCCAACTATCCTCCACTTTTGCGCTTGCTTTGCTGGCTTGCTTGCGATGCTCCTGCATCAGATATCAGAAACCATTACATCCATGATCATATTTTTTGCTGGAATTTGAGACAAAGGTACCACCAGATATTTGATTAGGCCCAAGCACTTCACCTTCCTTGAATCAAAGGAGAAAATATCTTTGTAAGGCTTTGTAATTTCCAGGCCCAATTGGTCCATGACCACCTTGGGCATCAGGTTATTGGATGCTCCTAAATCCAACATAACATTGTGCAGATTCATATCATGAATCTTCAGACTGACATAGAAAGGAGGGACCTCATCAACATCACTACTCTCCTCTACATGTGGGCCAAACAAGATGGCAGGATGATCATCTTGTATATTCAAAGTATCATAAGTTTCTTCCATGTTGATCATCTTAATGATTTGATTTCTATATTCACTATTCTTTATCAGCTCATTGAATGGAACAAAATTTTTAATTTTGGCCATATCACTTTCAAAGTTAAAGGGAGAAGAGGTTTTCTCTACCTCTTTGATGACTGCCTCCATTCTTGATCCAGGTACTTTCTTTGGAGGTTCTTCCTTCTTCTTTCCTTTTTCCACAACATTCTTTGCAACAGATTCCTTCTTAGGATGACTTGAAGAAGGTGTATTATTTTGAGATTCTTTGGTAGGATTTCCCTTTGGAGGATTTGCAGGCACCTTTTTGTTTTGAAGATTATATTTTTTTTGGAATTGCATGATGGCATTTTTCAGTCCTGTCTGGTAATATTTTTTTTCCACTGACAACCTTTCATCATTCTCCTGCATTAATATTTCATTTTCATCCATGAACTGATCATGTTCTTCTTTAGTTAAAAACACCTCTATTTCATCACCATCACAACAATGCATATTGTCTTCAAAATTTTCATCAAAATTCTCATTTACATAATTATTTTGAAAACAAGGTCTTATTTGTTGATCACTCTGGTTCCTCTAATCTCTTTGTCTAATTTGTGGAACTACTGGTCTCCTTTGATTCTTGGGATGAACATTAGTCTGTTCTCTGGTGTTAGGCTTATTATCTAAAGAAATCCTCTCCATGAGTTTCTCCATGGTCTACATCATCAACTCAAACTTCTCTTCTTACGGCTGTGAGGTTGAAGGATGTGCCTTATCTTGAACCTTGTTCATGTCCATGTCATAATTATATTTGATATTTCTTGAAGCCGTTAGATTTACTTCAACTTCTATTGCATCA
This sequence comes from Picea sitchensis, assembly GCA_010110895.2. Classification (NCBI taxonomy): domain Eukaryota; kingdom Viridiplantae; phylum Streptophyta; class Pinopsida; order Pinales; family Pinaceae; genus Picea; species Picea sitchensis. Next base: position 87,149 of record SNQJ01S0064415.1, read on the forward strand.
CTCATCATATCATCTAGTGAAGTGGATATTCTTTCCCTTAACAACAAAGAAAAATCACTTTCAAAGGAATCAACATATGTAAGTTGAGGAGCTCTAGGAGAAGGTTTCACTTCAATAGGAATTGAGTTGTATACCTTTATAAATCTAGCTGAAAACTCCTGTACTGTTTCATCAGGCTACCTTCTCATGTTGTTATACCGGGTTAACAACTGAAGGGGGTTTTTCTTGTCACCCCACTTTGCAAGAAAACTTGTTTCAAGGGATTCAAAATTTATGATACTTGCTGCTGGGAGAACTCTGAACCATTTTCTGAATTCTCCTGCAAGACTTTGTGCAAACAACCTCATTTTTGAATCTTCAAAATCTACTTCTTCTAGGTATACAAAATCATTGAACCAGGCTAAGTGTTTTTGGGTTGACACATTGCCTTCAACATCATACAACTTAATCCTCTGATTATATTCTCGGAGCAAATCATGTAACTGATCAAGTAGAACAAGAGGGGAAGACCTAACTTCCATGGCTACAGTAAAAACTTGAAATGGTTGTTGGTTCTGAGTAGGAATCACAAGAGTTTTAGTAGTGGCAGCTAAAATTAAATCTTGGAACCTCTTCTCATCAAATATTACCTCATTCAAACAAGACTCAGATTTAGTTCTGAACAGAGTTTGCTCAAATTTCAAATCAAAATCAAGGTCTTCAATGCTTGTCACTCCATATTTGGGCAAGGATAGATATCTGTCTAGACACAAAACTGGGATTATTGGTTTTTCTTTTCTTTTGTGTACAATTTTATTAGGATCAGACATAGGGATTACTACTTCTGGGTCTGGATTTATCCTGGTATGAATTCTCTTGGGAGCTAGGATTTGTCACTCAGACTACTTTATGCTATTGATCTCTTTATAATGGAGTCGCCAGGGTAAATTTAGTCTCAGCCAACAAGGTGTTTGATTCATTGTCACCCTCAGGAATCAAATCTTAAACTTTAAGTCATTCTTTTCCCAGGGAAGATTTCACTTTCAGCCCCCAACAACAGTGCCATAATGTTAACACTCTGTAAATTTGTTCGGTTGATTAAAAAAATGACAGAGGTAACCTACAAACCAACTTTAGAGCTGGGTACTAGCCTGCTCAGCTCAGTGAGGGCTCTCTCCTGTCACTTGGTATTTCTTTGACAACCAATGGCTAGGTTTTGTTGTTTTGGGTTTTTTTTTTTTAATAATTTTGTTGGAAAGGAAGAGGAGGGAAATTTAGGGCTATGGAGTCAAACTTCTGAAAAAGAATGAAAGCACTGACTGGTCTATAGAAATCTCCAGTGGATAAAGGATAAATGAGGCGATAAATCTGAGTTATAATTTGTAAATTTGCAGAGTGTAAGAAGAAAGGAAAAACATATAACTGCATCATAGCATTAAATAAATGAATTCTGAATTAGTTAGGAAGAAATTAACACATTTTAAATTGCTTCAGCTGAGAGAATCACAAGATGAATTATGGGTCTTTGACTATCCAATTTAAACATAAGACAGTAAAAATGAAATAAAAAATACATGAAATACATACAAAGAGAGGAGACAAAACTCATATCACCAACATTAGAATCTTTTCATGGAAACTTCAATACTTCTGCATGTGTATTCAATTAAGCTTCATAAAATTACATTCAAGTTCCAAATAGCTAAAATCGTTCCCTTGCACTTCTTCCAACCTCTAATACATTTGTAACTCGTAATATTTATACTGTTTAAATAATGGAACTGCGAAGAGCATTCTTATTATTTTATTATTGGATTAAATCCCCATTGAGGATTAATCATGTCGGTAATTGTATAAGGACCAAATCCTCTTTTGCGGATTGGTCATCGGACAATTACAAAGGGCAGAATAAGAAGTCGGCCCCAACAGTTATTATGGAAGATCCATAATTAATTAAAGGTGGGTTTACCCACCCAGAGAGAGAGGTCGGCCCTACTAGTTGTGACCTTTCACACGTGTCAGTCTTGTATAAATAAGAGGCTAGCGCCTCACTTCAAACACACAACTCACTTGCTCATTCTCTTATGAGGCAAGCTGCAATTACCAGAGAGAGGAGGAGAAGAGTGGCACATCTCTTGGGGAGGACTTTCTGTATGAAGAGGGCACACTGGGAGGACTTTCTCAGACGGAGCTAAGCCCTGAACATTGCTTCTAAAGCCATTTATGATAAGCGGTTTTGCTAGGGTTTTCTCCCTCGTAGGTTTCCTTATGATAAATACAGTTCCCTTTGTGATTGTGTATTTCTCGCTGATCTTGTTCTTATGATGCTATCTACTGAAATGCAAAGAACTATAATAATGGCATAAACATTAACATGGTATCGTGAGCCAACCGGCGAAAGCACAATTTGGTAAGAGGAAAAATAAAAACGTTACCGCACTCCAAAAATTAGGGTTTCAAAAGTGAGTATTTTCAAATTTCTGATCTCCTAGAAAGTCATACCCCAAGGATCAATTTGGCACCTAGAGCGACCTTTCAAGTATTGATCTTTCCGCAAAGTGAAACCCTAGTTCTCACAAAGCACCAGAAAACCGTAAATCCAGCGGTACCGTGGGCACCAAGTACCAAAAACTAGGGAAGCACCAAATTCCTCGTAAATCCAAATCAAGTTTGAGGGGTTAAAAGTTTGATTTTCGAAATTTTGACTGCATCAACTAACTCGCCTCAACTCAGTACATTTATCCCATGGATCAAAATGTACCAAGTTTGAGTACCATTAGGTTTCATAAAACCCTGTTGCAACATCATCGGGCTGCGCTTGTAAATATCGTCATAGCTATAAATATCGGGCTGCGGCTGTAACATCATTGCGCTTGTAAATATCACTGCAGCCGTGAACATCACAGCTTGTAACATCACAGCTTGCAACATCAGCTAAAATAAGTAGCCGTAATCCGGGCCAGCTTATGTTCGTGAGAACCAAATTTTGCAATGACTCTTGAAGTTTTGGTAATGATTACCATCGCTACCAGATGGAGCCACTACAATTCAAAATGATATCCCAGGTATAAAATTCTCACATATGGTTAATGGTTAAACCCTAAAGAGTATTTGCGTGGAGAAGGGGATATTTTCGTAATAGATCCGTATGATTTCAATATCCAACACATTCAGAGGGAATGATGCAACCCATGTGTGTGATTATTCTAATATGCATCTATTTGTTATGAAATTATCTTGATCGTTGGTTGTAATGTTGAAGCTATGATCAAATCATTAGAAGGATTAAAAGTTCATCGTAGAGCTTATATCCTCTAACCTAACCTTTTGTCAAGATAGCATATTGTCTTTAGTACAACGGGGACAAAGTTGAAGAAAGTAAATTTCGCCATTTGAATGAAGGCGGTATCCGGAAGAAAAGTCAAGCACCTCACTCTCAGGACAATACCGGTGATGTTTGATTAATCAAGATTCAAAGGTGTACCACATGACAAGATAATGACTTTACTTGAGATAGCAATCATCGAAGTATTATATTTGATAACATGTGATAATACTTTGTCGATATGACTAACACCTTTAGGAGAAACCTTGCAGCAGTCAGACAGCCATGGAAGAATGTTTCATCACAACACTAAGAGAGTGTTGACCCCATTTTGTATTGTATTCTTTACCTTTAATCTTGGCTAAATACTATAAGTAATAAGATCTAAAGGAGCTACCGCGGATGATCGCTCATGCTATTGCTTTTATATTATCAAGAAGGATATTATTCTCGCTATTGTTTTGGTTGACCTTGCTCCGTGCTCACATGAGGAAGAGAATGGGTCGCATAAGGCAACGCATAAAGAAGAAATCATAAATGAAGTAATAATTAGTGGAAAAGAAGAAGGTGGGTCACTTAAAAGCTGCCATGACCTCGTCGCTATTGAAGAATCCATGTGGAACTCTAGAAGATTATCTCACATCAACTACAAGCATGCCACCATAATAATACGTAAAGTCATTTCAGGTTTACCGTAACTCAAAGGTGACCATGAAGGCGTGACTGCATGGATGTGCACATGGGAAGAACGCCAAGAACCCGTCAAGAGGGACAACAAGGCATAAGGAGTCCTATAACTCATTCATTCATATGTGTTTGGCCTAATGCCATCATCCTCCAATAATGGGTACGTATTACCATGTATCATTCATTAATGATTATTCTCAGAAAAGACCTAGATATATTTGAAGTGATTCACCAGCACAAGGGAATTCAAAGCCTTGATAAGAGAACCCTTCGTAAGGAAGATTAAGATACTCAAGTCGATAACAATGGAGGAAAAATATACCTCAAAAGAATTCGCGAATATGTCATAGAAGATGTTGGGATCAAGATCCCAACAAAACAGTGTAGCTAAACTAAGAACGTAACCATGTCGGAAGCTATGAAGATCAAGATCTTCCCATGTGCTTTATGGGCGAAGAAATTAACAACTTTTTATGTGCAGAATCGATTGCCCCCATAGTGCACTTCTTGGCTCAAGACACCGTAAGAGATGTTCACCTGAAGAAGCTAGAGGTAAGCCATCCCAAAATTATTTCTCTGGTCGGCTCCCAGCGGTTTTTATTCAACGGAAGAGAAGTGCCAGAAACAAGTTGGAACCCTCTGCAAAGAAGGGAATATTTGTGGGATAACGTGAGGTCTCCAAGGCCTTAGAATTTATATACCCGCATATTGAATCGCAGTGACGTGAGCTTTGATGAAGAAGGAGCACTTAAGAACAGATGCCGCATTGAATAAAGGAAGAGAAACCCCGCAAAAAAAACTGGACGACAACCGCGAGAAGTCTTCGTCGAACCCGTATAAGTTCATAGCTTCCTCTGATGAGGACTCCTGAAGATCATGATGTATAAAAAGTTCAAGAACCTCCTCAAATGACCTTTTCCATAAAAGAAAGCCCGCTTAGCGTTGTTTCGGTCTAAGATGGAGGCAGCGTTGTCTGGAACCGCCAAGACAGGAAAAGACCAGCTTAATTCTCCGGGCCGCTTAATCTGATTTTGATGTAATCACTGATGAAGAACCTTCTTTTGAAGAGGCCATCCAAAAGAAGGTCGGGCGATTCCATATCGCAGGGAATACCAATCCATAATAAAGAATGATGTGGCGTAAAACAGTTCCGCACTGCGGCATGGAAATCGGTCTTCAAAATAAAACATGTTGTTGATGGAAGTGCATCGGTGGAAATATGTTGATTTGTCGCTTGTGGTTTTTCCTAGAAGGAAGGTATCGACTATGAAGAGATATTCACTCATATGGCCAGATACACTTCAATAAGAACAATCATAGCTCTTGCAGCTAAGATGAAATGGAAGCTTCAAGAGCTATGATGGATACCTTCAATGGTAAGCAATATGAGGAAGGAGCATGTATAAACCTAACCTATCTGTCCACCCAACCCGATTGAAGCTCCTAGAGTTTGGTATGGTCAGATAGACAGCTTCGATATTCTCCGCTCACCAAGAGTAAAGCGACTCCAAATCCCCACTTCCGGGCATCATGGATGCACTGAACCAATAATACCATTACCCAGATGTGGATGACTCTATTCTTAACTAGAGAAGAAGAGATCACCATTGAATGTAAAACGATTCCGCGATAATTCTGGTGTTCGTTACCTGGCCTCCACGTATCACTCTTTAGGGTCCGAGGTACGGCGTATCCCGAAGTAAACTCCTTTAACCGTGGAAGCAATAATCTACCGAAATCTTAAAGAGATCTCACGCTAACGTCCAAATTACACCCATGAAGAAAGTCATTGTCATCGGTTAATTTCTATCGATTTGATAGATGCCACTGCATGCACGATTATCGATCAATCGATGCACCACTTAACACCGATCGTGCATTGATCCGCTTCGGTGCTGAACACCTTGAGTCAATTTCTCCGCAGAGCTCCGCATCGCATCTCGGCCTAGCGGTCGCACGGGATGAAAATTCAGCGTACAATGGATTATGGTCTCAGCTAAGTGATGGAGATCAATGTGACTTCACACCGAAAGTGGATATAATTACGAGATTAGCAAGAAGCGCTATTTATAGAAAAAGCACTCTTCAGACATGTCGCTTCAGCTTTGACTAACTATGATCTCGTGTGGCTGCAGGAAGTAACTAATATTAATTTTAGCATAGCGAAGTAGAGTACATTGCCGACAAGTCTCTCGCTAGGATGTAAGCTATATGGTTTCAGTTAAGCCGGATGTGCCTATTTGATTGGGAGATGAGAGAAACCATGATCCTATGTGACAAACAAAGTTGCATAAATGAAAGAGAATACCGGTTTCATGATAGGTCGAGGCACATAGAGATCCACTATTATTTCATCCACGACATGGTACGAAGAGAGGAGCCTTTGAAGTCTTAATAACAGCAATGCATGTAATTGTGTTGTTGATGTTGATCAAGCCTTGTCTCTCGTGTAAACACTTTCAGATAAGCTTGGTATAGTCCAAAAAGGACCTCCTCCCTCAAAGGGGAGTAGATGTGATTCCACTACCGACCTCGGCGCATAGACGTAGTAAGATGAGTTATGCTTCCTCAATTTCGCCGTTAGACGTGAAGCATGATGTCGTGTGATCCTCGCTTCTGAACTCGTTGTAGACGTAAAAAGGCAGGAGTCATGCTTCCCACCTTGCTATTAGATCGTAAAGTAGCGATGAGTCATGCTCAATTCGCCGTTAGGACGTAAAGCATGACGCCAGGCGGATCCTTGCTTCCTCGGACTCTCCGTTAGACATAAGCAAGATGAGTCATGCTTTGACCTCACCGCTAGACGTAGCATGACGTTGTGTGATCCTTGCTTCGACCTTGCTGTTAGACATAAAACAAGATAAGTCATTGCTTCCGACCTGGGCTTGTTAGACGTAGCTATAACGCCGCTGATCTCCCTTTGCTTCGACTCCGTTGTTAGACGTAGTGCTAAGATGATTCTCACTTCAATCTCGCTTGTTGTAGGGACGAAAGCTTGTGAGATGTTGATGTGTTCCGTCAATCTCATTGTTAGATGTAAAGGATGACGCCATGCTTCTCACTCCAGTTTTGTTGTGGGATCGTAGCATGACGTCGGTGATTGGTCGCTTCTCACCTAGTTGTTGGGACGTGAAAGCTTAGATGAGATGATATTACTGCTTTCCCACCTAGTTGTTAGATCGTGAACTAAGACAGGATCGATGACCGAAGCAATACTACAAATTAACCGGGTGGATATCGAAATAGTAATTGCGATGTGCTGTGTTAGTGTCAGTGATGAGGTATCATTTTTAATGATACATATTTGATGCGATGATGATAGCATTCTTTCAAAAATGATGATGTTGTCGATGAAGAAAACTCCGGCGACTCATAAGTGTGATAGACAATGTTTCAAGATGATATTGATCATACTGTCCTCCAGATGCCACCAATGATGCGTGACCTCTTCACCGATAAATGATGAAGAATACCCTTCTGTTCAAGGGGAGTGTTGAAAATAATGTAACTACCGAAGAGCATTCTCTTATTATTTTATTATTGGATTGTTCCATTGAGGATTATTCATGCTCCAGAATTGTATATGACCAACCTCTTACTCGACCGGTCATCTGACAAATACAAAGGAAAAATAAGTAGTTGGTCCTAACATTTATTATGGAAGACCCAAAATTAATTAAAGTGGGTTTACCCACCCAGGAGATATCTACCGCCACCAGGACCTTTCACACTTGCCAGTTTTGTATAAATAAGACGCTAGTGCCTCACTTCAAAACACACAACTCACCGGTTTCATTCTCTTATGAGGCAAGCCGCGAATTACTCGTGAGAGAGGAGGAGAAGAGTGGGTACACTTGGAGAGGAATTTCTGTATTATTTGAGTTATCTCTTGAACATTGTTTAAGCTATTTATGATAAGGAAGTTTTTATCGGGTTTTCTCCCTAGAGGGTTTCTGTGATAAATGTCAGAATGTTGTGTCTCTTGTGAATGTGTATTTCTCATTGATCTTGTTCTTATGATGCTATTATCTATTGAAATGCAAAGAACTATAATAATGGCATAAACATTAACATATACAATATGAGTTCCTTCGGTTTGAAACCAATTACAGTGACTAAAAATGAAACGTTTTAGTTTCTGAAATTGATTACAATAATTACAAATGACAATTTCAGTTTAAAACCGATTACAACGATTAGCAAGAATTTTTTTGATGATCTGGCTTCTAAATCCTCTGACGCTTCAGTTCCTTTCTTTTCCACTTGTTCTTCTCTAGTCTTCCACTTGATCTGCCATCTTCAGTGACACATGGACATCATTTACTGGACCCTGGAAAACTGCACTTTGTCTTACCCAGCCGCACTATCTTCTTCCATTGCAAGTTAGAAGGGATATCATAATCTATCATTTCTTTGATTAGGATTTCTAGGTCAATGTAGGAAGTGTATGTCATGAATGGTAGTCCATTTTTAACTGCTTTGAACTGATTTAGAATCTCAAAGTCAATAATCAAATGTTCAACTAGTGTAGCTCCTTTCATATTTTCCTGCAGGGTTTTAACTTAAGAGTGATCCATTCTGCATTGAGTGAGGCGAGCATTGTATTCTTCCTGGTCATATAATTTTCCTTTTCCATCCCAAAATGGTGGGAGGAATTTGATAAAAAGTTCCTCAAACAAATCCTTGAACTCTTGCACACTTTGCTCCATCTGTGTTGCCTTGGTTTGGACTGATTTCAATAGGTTATGTTTAGCAATAACCCTTCTGGTCCAGATAATCAATGTAGTTCTATCTTTAACTCAAATAGTCTGAAGTTCCATAGTAGGAATGGAGTTGAGTAGATTTATGGCGTTTTGGGCCCATTCTGATGGTTTCTTTGCTAAAGTCTCATTCACAACAATGCACCTGCTTTTGGCTATGATGGCCATGTTGTTTTTATCATTGATGAAATTCAAATACACTCTGAACTTGGCATCTTCAAAAACTATAGAGTCCCAGATGATATGCTTGGCTCCCTGTAACAAACCTTTGCCTCTTAATCTCATCTTCAATTTATATATCCTTTCCTACAAGACTCCATTCTCCTTTTGAAATTGAACCATTCTTTCATCCTTTTCTTGCATCTCCTGCTTCAATTTCTCTATGCTCCCTTTTAGCCCTTTGATTTCTCCTTCCTTGAGGCTAACTTGTGACATAGACTGGACAATTCCTTTAGTCTTTGGCCCAAATTTCGCAGCAGGAGGTACAATTAAAACCCTGTTTAGGAATTCTGTTTGATCTTGTGACCACCTCACCTTTTCTTGTTCTAGCTGCAATGCCCTAGCCTTGTAGTCCAATGCCTCTTGACGAAGTGTTTCATTTTCTTGTTCTAGAGAAACCAATTCTGTTGTTTGTGGATGCTCTATAGCAGATATTTTCAATTTCGTCTTCAAGATTTGAATCAATTTGTCCTTTTCATCCAATGAGGATTTCACCCCTTGGGGGCCTTCATATTCCAACCTCTTGACCTGAGTCTGCCAAGCTCTACTAGATTCATTTTCTTTCCTCAACTACCCTTCCAATTTCATTGCATAAGATGACAACTTTGAATTCTTCAAGCTTAAACTCAGGTAATCAGAATACAACAATCACTGGTGTTCTTATGAAATTTGACCTTGTCTGGAGAACTGATGTTGTCATACCTTATATTTATCTCAAATACTTTGTCTTCATCTGCAACTGCAATGTTAAAGGTCCCATTTTCAATATCCCTTACTTTGAACAGATAATATTTTTGCTGACAAATATTTTCCACTTCATGGACTAAATCCTTCATCTCACCCAGAGCTATGTTCCCCTTCTCAGAATAATGTTTTTCCAAATCTTCTTTAGATTGATAAGCTTCCGTATATGTTTGATCAAATATGTGTTTCTTGCTACTAAAATTTCTCGAGCTGCCTTCACTTTGGAGTTTTCTTTCCTTTTCAACCTCTACAGTGATAGTGCCACTTTCCACCATATCTAGATTTACTTTTTTTCTGGTCTCTTCCTCCTCCAAATCCACTATATGTGGAGAGTGTGTAATCTTCATCTTCTTAGGAGTAGTCTTCTTATCCATGGCCTATGAACTGCTTCTCTTGTTGTAAACACTCATCTTTGGAACTTTGACTATCAATTTCTTAGGAGCTTACTGTGTTTGACTTTGTTGCAGAGTTTCCTCCACTTGCTGTGTTTGAGTTTGTTCCAAGATTGATTCCCTATCAACACATACTTCTAGGTTTTCCAGCTTATCAAAAACCTCAACATATTCATGCTCATAAGGGGGCCATTTTTTCATCAATCTTCTCTTGGATATGATTTGGTGTGGATCATATCTTCTTCCCTGTAGCTGTGTAAAACCAAACTCTTTGAGATTTGCTTGAATCTGAGATAATCATGATCTAGTTTTGATAATGAAAGGGCTAATGATAAAAGGGAACTTGAGGTTGGAGGCTTTGCGCAACTTCAGGAAATGCTCTGTCTCAGATATAATTCTCTGCCTGACGATTTCAAGGGAAAAGACATTGGGGGTTAGAAAAATAGGCAATAGATACGGTGGTTAAGTAAAACCATAAACCCATATTACTATTGAGTGCATGAATAATACCCAATCCCCCACTATGTTCTCTCAATTTGGATATAGATATCTCCTCATGTCATCCAAAATTTTAGGTAGGATGGTGTTGAAAATCAAATTGTAAACTCTCGACATGACTTTGTTTATGAAGATGAGCAATGCAATCCTTTTAAATTCTGTTGATATAAAGGCTGCTTCAGGAAATTCTCTCTTATTGGTTTCCAGGAAAATCTTCAACAAATAGGTGTAATATCTGAAATGCCTTAGAGAGTGAAAATTCACTAGCTGTTTATGGATATTATCAACTATGAATTTATCAAAACTGATACCGACTGACAGACCAGAATTTGACTTGAAAAAGATCGATAGGAAACTGAGCATGACTTAGACCACATGTTTTTCATTATCTAGACCTAAGACTTGACTCAAAAGGGAACAAACCCATTGGACTTCAATGACCATTATAGTCACATTCATTGGCAAAGACAGGCTCTCTGAAAAATGTTCTGGTTTGACAATTGTCTGTAAAAATAGATCTTGGACTTCCGATGGACATTCTCTGTATACCCTAATTAGATTTTCTTCATTGAAAGGTTCAGACACTGTGGAGAAAGACTCTGGTATACCAAGATAATCTTGAATTGACAGACTCTCTACCCTACACATGACCTCAGATCCTTGTTTGTTTATGCTGACTCTTTCTTCATGTGAATACTATTCGGTGCACCAACCTATAAACTCAGGAAAGGGGAAAGCGATTTTGATAGCATAAGGGACTAAGGTGGCTTGGAATGCTTCAAGAAAAGATATACACCTTCCTACATTATCAGACAGGTTGCTTCTGGACACAGAGATGGGAGAAATGGTGATTTCGGTATCAAAGATGTCTGAATCTCAGTCAATTAAGGATTCTTCATTCACCACAGGATATTTCTCTGTTACTGCGGTTATGATAGGATCCATGGTTGTGATGAAAAGTACCTGGAAATGAGCGGAAATGGCATGCAATTGGCGTACTGTTGAGCTGCAGTTGAACGAGGGTGGTCACGCCAAGTTTCAAACAGTCCATTGTTCGAAAATAACAAAATAACCAACAAAATGCCCCTTTATACTTTTCCTAATTTCGGGGGCGTGACGAAGTGGTTTGGAGCAACCTGTTTTTCACCCCAAAATGCACCTTGTGGCACCACATCTCCCCAAACAAAAACCATGGTTTAAATTTCAGCCCACTTTCCAAAATTATCCTTCGCACAACTTCTCCCCTTGAAATGATCCTTGACCGTCAATCTTGAGAGGTCATGATATGCGACGTGTCGGGCCCCATAGGCTTATCACTCCTGCCATATTTGGCCCCTCTCTACTATATTTATCCCCTTCCTTAGTATATCCGACTTCCAGACCGGTTTAGCATCTCGCTAGATCCTAGAAACTCGATTTCTCATAAAAAAATTAATGGTGACTAACATATTTGATGAAGGGAAAATGACTCATTTACTCATGGAGCTTTGCTAGTGGTGAATGGCCTAGGCACAATATTTCTCCTGACGAGCAGTGGATACATTCAAGTTTCTCTCACATTGCCTGCTCTAGGATGGAGTGTTCTATATTAATTAGATGTGCGTGTGAGGAAATAATCATGAACATAAATATAATATATAAATAATATATTTATAATATAATGTATAAATATATAAATAATCAATAATTAAAAATTAATAATAAATAAATTAATGAAAATACAATAACGGAAAAGACATGTCCATTAAATGAAAAGGCACTCTACACGAGTATATATATCGGGGCCCTCAATTATGATCTCGTACAATATTTACTTACAACAACCTCTCATCAAGTCCCCTAAGTCTTGTTGATATTTTCAATGTGTAATTATTCTATGATAACAATAGTATTTAAATCATAAGGCAATAATTATCAGATCCAAAAATTAGAAAAATTCAACACTTGGAACCCTCTATTTGTTTGGAGCCCTAGGTTCCTTTGCTTGGCTTGATATTTGAGGCTGGCCCCTAAAAGGAGGCTTGGTGGCTTGCTATTGTGACCTCTCCAAATTAGTGATCTTGTTCATCATTACGGTTTGATTCTTAGCAAGGTCATTTATTGATTCTTCAATCCTTTGTGCACATGGAGTGCTAACATCTTGAGTGGGCTTAGCATTGTGCAATGTTCTTGGTTTGGTATCAACCTTAGCTCTTGGGGCATAGAAAGGTTTGAAATCCCCTTCCAAAACCTAGGTATCTTGTTATCTAGTGATTTCCTTACTAAAAATCATATTAGGAGCTCACAAAACAAAAGTACATTGTTGAAATATTCAAATTTAAACTTGCAGTGGAAGAAGAAACTTGAGACCAAATCATGCACACATGAACACCAATATTTTTGGGTAGATACCCATAGAAAAAACCTGGAGGGAAAATAAATGCTGAGAATGATTTTATTATACTAGAATCAAGGCTCCCATAACATGGATAATGGCCCACTGAGATAAATGCAATTGCAAACAAACTTGACAAAGTGTGGTCTGATGTACAACCTAGAAACACAGGTTTTTCGAGATGTATGTGCATGTCCCTAGTGTGTGGTTGTCTCCACTGGAACCTGTGTACATGTATGGAAATCCTATATGGAAAGCTCCATATGGTGCAACACTTCCTATGGTTTCGCTTGACTGAAACCCACTTGTGGAAACCTCTGTTCTCTCTTCTCCTTGATCTGATCTCTAGATGGAAGTCCTCCACCTATCCAAGATCTCTTTGAATTAGAGTCCTTCATGATCCAACTCTCTTTGTCTTCTATCAATATCTCTCGATCAACTTGACAAAGATGTCTCAAGTGTCTTCCTCCTTCACCCTATCTTTTTTTTTATATTCATGATTTATAATCTATTTCTAATCTCCAAAGTGATTGACAGTTGAGATTACTTCTCACACTCACTTGATATTTATATACATGCTAATTACTTTTAGAATTTCTTTAAATAACTCAATTAATTAATAAATAATTAATTAATAAAAACACTTTACTTTAATAATTCCTTTAACTAAAGTAAAGTTACCAATATAGAAGGATTTGGACAATTTCCACATGCTAAACACCAAGCCTATGCGGAAATACCCATCCAATGCTACATGCATCAACACTGACTCTTAGTGAGGAAGTTATTCTACACCACTTCAAGTCTATCTTTGAAGAACACAAACTTCCCTTTTCTCCAAGGGCTTGGTCAAAATATTTACAACCTACTCATATGTGGAAATATACTAAAGCTTCACTCCTCCCTTATGGATCCTATCCTAGGTGAAGTGGTATTCGATCTCAATATGATTAGACCTGTCATGGAATACCAGATTCTTTGAGAGTTTGATACAACTCTGATTATCACAGTATATCACCATAGGCTACAACTCCTAATCAAATAAAACTGTATGCAATTTGCGAATGGATTCACAACTGGATATACTCGCTTCCATATACTCTGCCTTTGATAAATTGAGTGTTGTAGGAGTTTGCTTCCTACCGAACCAAGTAATCACTGCTGATCACAAGTTGAAGCAACACCCTGAGGTGCTATTTCTATATAATGCACTGCCTGCCCAATTTGATTCTGCACATCCCTAAAAATCCATTCAATGTCCTCCAAGATACCTCAATCCATACTCTAATGTACCTCTCAAGTACCTGAGCACATGCTTTGCTGCGATCCAATGCACCTGCCTCGACTCCACCATGAACTGACTCAAGGTGTTCATAGAAAAACAAATATCTGGTCTGTAGTTGACTGAATACATCAAGGACACTATCATTGGATAGTATATCTCGGGATCTACCTGTTGATAGGTCCAAAAAGATCGGTCAATCAGGTAAGGGAGAATGCCTGATTGCAAGCCCCAATTAGACTCACTCTCATTTGGTATGGCATTTTTGACTAGTATATTGTCCTGGTTTCCAAACTAAAACTACTATCTAAATATGAATCTGAGAATTGAAGGTTCTCAGATGAATTAAAATCTAAGATAAACTAGAATTATGCTACACATAACTATTCTAATATGCAATCCTAAACTATACTAATCCTATCTTGATCAGGAGCTAACTAGGGGAGATTGAACATAATTAAGAAAAAAATCAATTTGAATAAGAGTTAGTTCATGTATTCAATAGGATATAAGAAAAATAATATTATTATGAAAACAATAAAAAATAGTTGTTATTGTCTGCAACAACATTATAACTGCATTCAATAAAGGAAACTATGACAATCCGAGCATACAAGAACATTGCATAAGGAAATCATACACTAGAACATGAGATACCCAAATTAGATTAAATGCATTAAGAATAGTCTGAAATACATTCACCACAATCATAGTTTCTGAAATGCCTCTTTCTCTTAATTAATCAGGAGTAATAGTACAACCTGCAATACAAATAAAAAAATTCATTGCTTCTTTACATTCATCTCTTTTATAGAATATGAAGAGATGTTGTACGAATTTTGTAAATGTCAAATGATCAACGAATAGTTACGACGCTTTGGTTCTCATTCTCGATTGGGATATTACAATGATTTAAAAAATGATTATAATGCAAAATTCAGTTACAATGATCAAGTTAGTTTTGGTGATTTCTTTTTGTTGATGAAGCTTCTCCATAGTTTGAAGTCCTCGAGTATGACCTCTACTCTGTTTAAGTATATTTGTTCAAGTTCCAGTTGGACATAAAAAATCAGACTTAAAACTTTTTCCCTTAACAGCTCATCCATCTGCTGTATGAAATTTTCAATTAACAGGATCAATTGATTTGGATTTATTGTTCTTTTATTGAGTATTTCCCGATCAATTTATTTTGTATCTTCAATAGCCTTCATGCTCATATTCCTTTTGGTCTTGACATCTTCTATCATTGTATGAACCAATCTTGATTTTCCCATGTCTGCTCTGTTTTCCATTCTGAATTGTTCTAGTAGCTCTTCGATCTCTCTCCATAACTTCCTTCTAGCTTGTTCTACCTTCATCTAAGTATTCTCCATGTTATTGAGAATGAATTTCCCTGTGTCGAGTAATATTTGGTCTTTAATATTTTTCTTGGCTGTCTACATTGGAAGACTGTTGGGAGGATTATCACAAACATCTGTCCATTGGATGATATGGTCATATGCATTTTGAATTTTTTGATATTTTTCTTTCATGAAATTCATTTGTTGAACTAATTTCATGTGGTCTAACCAATTATTTTGAATGTTGTGCAATAAGAGAAATGATGTTTTCTGCATATCTCTCAGTTTTTTATTTTCCATGATAGCTTCTTCTCTAATTATTTCTAGGACCACTATATTTGTCTTGCTTTCTTATACATTCTTCTCTAGAAGATGATTATCTTGTTGCAATTTTTGGACTTGTTCTTCAATCCTTTCATTATATGCACCAATTTCTAACTGTTCACCTTTGATCTTTGCAACTTATTGATCATACATGGCTTTAAGTTTTTCTATTTATTCCTGGTGCATCCTTTGGTTTAGATCGATCTTCTTCTCAAGTTCTACCATTAAGTCCCTTTCTTTAAGCTGCAACTACTTTTCTAGTTCTTCTCTATGTGATTGTTCTTCTGTCATGGATTCTCTCTTGAGTTCACTGGCCACATTATCCTTGATTGTATCAATGGAATATTCCATTTCAACTATTCTCCCTTTTGCTGTGTATAGAGCTTCTACAAATTCATATACTGACATAAAATTTGCACCAACAAAGGCATTGAGTGCTGATGCTACTTTTATTGTGTTATCTTTGGGATTTGGTCCTACTTTCCACTTGATGAATCTTTAAACTATTCCATGACTTGTATCATCTCCTTCTCTCTTCCTCTTGGTCATCTTCTTTTCAATGGCCTTAGTTTTGTGGCTATAGTAATATTCACCTACAACAACAACTACACCTTCAATTCCAAGTCCTACAGATTGTTAATGTTTAAGACATTATTATAGTTCTTTGCATTTCATTAGATAACAATAGCATAATACAAGATCACTGAGAAATACAAAATCACAAGAGACACAACATTTATCCTGGGAAACCCTCTAGGGGAAGAAAACCCAACAAAACTTCCTTATTAT
>SNQJ01S0064416.1:9725-23215 GCA_010110895.2 Picea sitchensis
ATCTATACAGTAAATTAGACTTAGGACTTATAGTCCTAATCTCTCTTTAATTAAGAGATTCCTATGTTTTCTGTGCCATATTATTTTAATATATCCGTTGTAAATTTAATTTACCGTATATATATATATATATCGATGGGTCGGGTCTATACCCCACAACTGAAACTATGTGACTTAGTGATATGCGCTTAGCATCCATATACATAACCCCGATCATAGATGGGTTCCTTTACGAACTACCCTTGATTAGTGATGACTCCGATCCTTTTACCTAATAGAGTTTGATTAATGAGATCTTGTGTTAACTTCAAATTAACTAAAAGGTGTTCCAACGAACCTCCTCTTGAATGATAAACTAACTGTAATAATACAATTGAAGTGTATGAGTTCCAACTCATCAATTCATGAAGGGATTCATTTATTTCACCATTTCTTGATGTGAAAAGAGAGGTCGACTGTCATAAGGGAGTTAAGGATCTACATCTACCATTTAATGGAAGTTCTATGAGTGAAAATTACAATGCTTTCACCTGGATCTTCATCCATTCCAATCATGCCAACTTAGACCTCGTCACATGGCTAAACCGTCCTTCGTAACTTCGACATTTAACTTAGTAGTTAAGGTTCCTCTTAGGGTTTTAACATGTTTACTATTTCATTGTGGAGTCTTTTGAGAGGCTCTGCATTTTATTTTTTTTCCTTTCAGTGAAGCATGCTGACGATTTGGGGAAAACGTTACCTGGTGGAATGGCATCACCATCCCTCCCTGGTAAGCTTCCATTAATACTATGTTCTAGTTATTAAATGAGGTTTTGTTCCTCTTTTCATCTTTGTCATTCTACGTAGCCTCTCCACTGATGACTGTGGGGGTTTGGTTTGGTATGTAAGCTGTTGAGGAGACTCGTTTTATTGATAGTGAAAATGGTAACTGGATGCAAACTGGCCGACTTCCTCAAAAGAAGTAAGAATATTTCCCTACTGTTTTGTCCAAATTCCTTTCTAAATATTCTCTGTATGTTTCCTCTGCGTTCCTGACTTACATCAATCTAGCATCGACATTGTAATAGGGTTAATATGTACAAATTGTTACTCATAGGGTTATCGTAGTTCTTCCCTTATCTTTATGCATGGTGACTTCGTGTTGGGTCTCTGTGAGACTACGCAGGAGTTCTAGTCTAGGAAGTCGGTTTAGTAGGGTAAAACCCATATTGTATACTGTATATTATACATTGTTAGGGCGAAAGGAAAATAAAAATTCCTTTCGATGGGTTTGGTCATACTGGGTTTTACATGGGAGTCTACCATTCTGTAGGTCCTCCCAACCCACTAGGTGGCTTCATGACTGTAGTTTCTCTTTAAAGTTTGTTTGTAATTTCCATTCGGTATATATGTGTCTTTATTTGTTTGAAAATTACTTCACACCATGCATTTACTTGAGTCTGTATTATATCGGTGTAACTTTTTTTCACTCTATTGATACCATTTACCTGTGCGTGTGAAAAACCATTTGCAGCGTGGCATTCAATACGAAAGTTAATCATGTATTCATTGTTTTATTACTCTGACTTGAAACATGGATGTCATGCGAGCCCCTTTGCACTTCTGCTTTGCAAATGCTATGGTGTTATTATTGCTTCTTGTTTATTTCCTGAGAGTTTTGTTTTTATCAAAAGCTAGCCAATCTAATGATGGGACCATGTTTTGCTGCGAGGGTACTCATCACGCCCTTCAAGCTCACTCCTCCCCTTCCAGTGTATTGATGGCTCGCGGTTATGACTGGAAGATTTCCTATGTCCATTCAAAATAAGTATTACTTTGCAAGTTGATACCTTCGTTATCTTATAGTATTTTTCCTGTTAAAATTTAAATATCGTTGGTTTCTATTTGATGCTAAGAAACACGTCTTGTTTTTCTTGCAGGATTACAGGGTGGTTGCGATGGGTTAGAACCATGCCTTGTCCAAGAAGGGTACTCGGGTTTTATTTTTCCTCTCTTAAGTGAGTGCCCTAGATTTCTAAGAAAAGATATGTTTTTTATCTATAATATAATCATCAAGGGAGAGCTTCATAAGGGTTTCAAAGATGACTAAAACATTATTTTTGTAGCTTCAATTTAAAGGAAAGATATAGGGACCAAAACTCTTGTTGCTATGTAATAGGAGGATTATAGCAGGACTATATCGTTAGTCCATAAATTTTGCAGTCGACTTAGATGGAAAATCGATCAGTTCCTTTCTTCCAAGATAATAGATCTTATTATACATATATTTCTATAATTAATAACAACATGTAGCTATGTACAGTAATTATGTCTTGTACCCTTTTCGGGTTTACTTTGGATTCCTATGTTTATTTCTATAGCTATGCCCTTTCGATTTTTACTGCAATGAGTTTATGTGTAACGCAAATGTATGGTTCCAGGGTGTATATTGTTCATTTCCTTTAGTTTACTAGTGTATCGTTTTATTTCCAGGACTTTGTTTGTGGTTGTCTGAACTATTTGTTTCATCTCAGAGCTTCGTTTGCTGACTATTTGAGCTATTCGTTTCATTTCAGAAATTTAATTATGACTGTCTAAACTAATCATTTTCGTTTACATTAAAACAGTCTGGTTGTAATAGACCCTTATTTCTACCTTTGTATTTGGTATATGGTAAATTATGTATGTATCATTCTAAATTCTCAAGTTTATTTTCCAAATTTTTCTTACTAAAGAGATACAGTAAAGCTATAAGAATTATATTATTTTTACTTTACTCCAACAACAATAATTCAAATAACATTTGACCAGAGAAAGAGTATATAGACATATCTAACAAAAATTTGTCGAACAACAAATGGAAAAACGACGTTCCACCCAACCTTAGAACAGGGTAGCCAAATCACTTGTCCTGTTCACCCCCTAGCCTGACCATGAATCCATGAGGGCTAACTCGGAACTCCTCCTCAAAAATGTCTTTCATTTTTCAGTAGTTTTCTTCTTGCCTCACACTCAGTAGGTAGTGTTCATAACATCAAGAGATCGATTTCCTTTTCCCTGCATACTCGGAACGTCTTGCCTCCTCACATATGCCATATATCCAAGTCATTTTTTCGTAGGTCTTTTTTCCCTCCCTTGGGAATTTTTGCAGCTTACTAAATCCTTGATTTGCAGGGGCTTCCAATGACTGAATTCTTGATTTTCCACTTGTAGCAATCATCCCTGAGGTAGTTCCAATATGTTCCCCTCTCATGGAGTGATGGTCAGCTAATTTCAACATGGCTGTTCCATTTGTCTTCCAGCAATAATTATAAGATATTTTGTTTCATACAAGTGTCATAGTCAAGTAGTTATTTGGGTCAAATCAGGTCTCTTTCCAATAGTCACAATCATTAAATACAATTGATTAAATTCGAAATTCAGAATTGCCAAAAATGGCTAAAATTTTCCAATTTTGAATTTACCAAAAATGAAATAATTTTCCTAAGAAATCTCAAACTTAAAAATAATTTATTTTTGGGGGGTGGGGGATGTCACGTCCTTTCCCACTTCAATAAAACACTGTCCCCAGTGTTTGGTCCTTTCTTGGAATAGGATTGGATGAGATTTCTGCAAATCTCCCTCCAACTCCCAAGTGACCTCCTCAGGGCTAAAGTTCTTCCATTGCACCTTTACCTGAGCGACGACTCTGTTCCAAAGTGATATTTCTCTCCAGTCCAGAGTGCGCAGAGGTTCTGTCTGGAACTCTCCTTTTGGTTTCACCTACACCAAGTTCTAATGAATCATATGAGTAGGGTCATGAACATAATTCTTTAACAAAGAAACATGAAATACATTATGAATTTTTAGAATTGTGGGAAGTGCAAGTTGGTATGCTACGGGTCCAATTCGAGCTAGTATCTTGAAGGGCCCACAAAACCTGGGTGCTAACTTGGCACATTTCGCTAGCTTTATTGAGATTTTCTGGGCTTTTACTTTTATGTAAACATGGTCTACCACTTGAAAATCAAAGTGTCTTCTTTTCTGGTCTGCTTAACTCTTTTGTTTGTCCTGTGCCTCTTTTAAGTTTTGTTGTACTTTTCTTATCATGATCTCCATGTCCTGGATAATTTTTGGTCCAACCATGAGTTTATTAACTGGGTTATCCCAGCTAATTGGAGTCGTACACTTTATGCCGTACAGTAACTTGAAGGGGATCATTTTAGCCGAAGTTTGGTACCCGTTGTTGTATGCAAATTATACTAAGTGCAGGTAATCTTCCCACTTGCTTGGTTTTGTTATTATGTACATGTGGAGCATACATTCTATGATTTGGTTTGTTTGTTCAGTTTTTCCATCCATTTGTGGATGATAATTCGTATTGAAATTCGAGTTAGTATTTATCCTTGCAAACATTTCTTTCCAAAAAGTAGATGTAAATTTTACGTCTCTATCCGAAATCACCATTTTAGGAATACCATGCAGCCTAAAAATTTCTTTCATGAATATTTCGGCGATGTTAATAGCTTTAAAAGTAGACTTTATAGGAATAAAGTGTGCTGACTTACTGAGTTTATCGATTACCACCATAATAGACTCATTATGTTTCTGAGTTTTAGGCAAAACTCTAATAAATTCCAGTGACATAGTCTCCCATTTCCATTCTGACACAGGTAAGGGCTGCAACTGGTTGGCTAGATGTTGGTGTTTGAATTTTACCTGCTGACAATCTTGACACCTACTTAAGTATCCTGTTGTTTCTCCCTTCATATTAAGCCCATAAAATAACTTTCTTAGTGCTGTTATCATTTTCTGGTATCTTGGATGACCAGAATATGGTTTCTTATGCACTTCATCCAATATTCTTAATTTTAATTCTGTCGAATCTTGTATGTATATCCTATTTTTAAACCATAGTAAACCATCCTTGTCCAAACTCGGGTCTATTTTGTCTGAAATTTTTGTAGTGTTTTTTACTTTTTCCACTGTCTTAGTGTAATTTTTGTCGTTATTACCTCCAATATTTATCCTCTATTCAATATTCCTTTCTGCCCTGCTAACGTTTATTTCAAACAACCCATGAGCTCTTCTGCTCAAAGCATCAACTACCTTGTTTTCCTTACCCTTGATATGTCTTACCTCAAAATCAAATTCACTCAAGAAGGCTAGCCATCTAGCTTGTCTTGCATTAAGGTCTGGATGACTAAACAAAAATTTCACACCACTGTTGTTAGTCAATAACATAAACTTTCTTCCCATTATGTAGTGTTGCCACATTTTTAAGGCGTGTATTATAACTGCCAATTCTAATTCATGAGTGACATAGTTTCGCTCATGTTCCTTTAGCTCTTGGGACTCATAGAAAATAAAATGCCCGTCTTGGGTTAGGACACCACCTAGTCCTTGTTTACTCGCCTCTACACAGACGGTGAAGTCTTTGTCTAGGTCTGCTACCATTAGAATGGGTGCGGTTGTTAACAATTCCTTTCATTTATTGAAACTGCCTTGACATTTATGTGACTAGTTAAACTTGGTCCCCTTCTTTTGTAAGATGTGATAGGGTAAGAAATTTTGGAAAATCCCTCTATAAATTTGCAGTAGTATCTGGTGATTCCAATGAATGACCTGATATATGCTACATCCTTAGGTATTGGCCATTCCATGATTGCTCTTATTTTCTCAAGATCGACTGCAATGCCCTTTGTAGATATTACAAGTCCTAGGTACTATATTTTATTTTGATAAAAATCACACTTATTGAATTTAAATACAGTTTGTGCTTCCTTAAAGCATGCAGAACTATTCTTAAGTGTTCTTCGTGTTCTTCTTCTATTTTAGAATATACCAAATTATCATCAATGAATACCAGTATGAATTTGTCCAAATACTGACTGAAAATACTATTCATTAAACACATGAACGTGGCTGGCACGTTTGTGAGTCTGAAAGGTATAACCACAAATTCATAATTCCCATATCTTGTTCAAAAAGTTGTTTTACTTATGTTGTCATCTTTTATACTAACCTGGTGATAGCCAAATTGTAAGTCCAATTTCAAGAAAATCTTTGCCCCACCTACTTGATCAAACATATCATTTATCGTAGGTAAGGGGTACTTGTTCTTAATAGTCATTTTGTTTAATTGTTTATAATCGATACATAGTCTCAGAGTGTTGTCCTTCTTTTTCACAAAGAGGACTGGTGCTCCCCATGGTGAAACACTTGGTCTGATATACTCTTTGTCCAATAATTCTTGTAGTTGAATGTATAGTTCTCTAAACTCCAGCAAACACATTCGGTAAGGTGATTTAGAGATAGGGTTGAATGGCCGACGAAAGAAGAATACCAACAACTCATGGATGATCTCAAAGCTCAGGAATCAGAGACTGCAAAAATACTAAAGAAGGTGGAGGATGATGTATAGATCCGTTCTTCACAACAGGAAATCTTTATAGCAGAATCCCACCCACCTCCCTCTACACAATACACCAGGGTTATTCAAAGAATGACCAATTTCAGAGTCAAAGAGTACAAGGAGGGATACATGGTTTGGATGTGGGATGCCAATAAAGGGAAGCCTACTAATATCAAAGAAAACAATCATTTTTTTCTTGGCCCTTTTAAGGTTGAGAGAATGTCAGTTAATGACTCCTATTACCTGTCTACACTGGAGGGAAGAAGGCGCACAGTGCACGTCAGCGGGCACCTCCTCAAACCTCACCAGGGTGGGGTAACCTGACTTCACAGGTAAGTATGAATAGGTAGGCATTTTCTGTGTATTATACCATCTGCATTTCATGTTTTTTTCCTGATATGCATCTGATTGTTTTATCCATATGCATACATGTTATGTTTTGTGGGGTGGCAATACCACCCCACCTTTTTTGCTGATATATTTTTCGAGTGTGAGCAGGTCTGCAAGTTTATGCCAAATATGTTGAGGTTCTCATGCACTCTATGGTGAGCTCATGTCGCCGAGTTGGAGCCAGATGTTATCCTCGATTTCTAGGGATAACTAGGAGATCATGTCTCGAGGCCCACAGCTCCTAGACATGGAGTACCAAGAGCAGTATTGACCTAAGCATGGCCCTGGAGGGGCCATCCTTCTTCTTCTTCGCCAGATTTGTCCTGTCAGCAGTAGCAACGTTTATCACCATCGGCTTGGAATTGCATCAGAGAAGACTCTTGCTCCATGAGGTAAATGGTCCAGGTATCATGGTATGTATCATTTTTTATCATTATAACTTTCTTATATATGCATCAGGTTCCTTACATTTCTGACAACTGCTTGGATCTTACACTAACCCACTTGACCATTGTTGGGGTGATTAACGGGGTTCCCTAGCAAGCTTGTATCCATGGGTTTTGGTTAGCCACCAGGGGGGGATTTGAAAAGCCATCGTTCTCTCCTGCCATACAATCATTGTACATCTTATCTGCCATACATCCATCCCTTTCCCCTAGTCCGGGAATTAGGATGACCTTTGAGGGGTTACGCTTTGTTCTGTGGGAAGAAGGGGCTAAAGGCCCAGGAGGTAGAAGCAACTGGTAAAAGATAAAAGCGATAGGGAATAAAACCTAGGGATGCCTCGCCCAGGGATCCCCAAGAAGGCAATAAAAGGCCTCTCAATAAGAAACAAAACGGACCTAAAGAAAAATAATAAAATGAGACCTAACCAAGAGGATGGGAAGTCTCATCACAAGCCGGACCATTATGTTAGTAAGTATCTAGCGGTATGACATTGCCATTATCTGGTTACCACACCAGGGAAATGACCTTTGGTTTCATGGCCAAGGGAAAGGGGGTCTCATCACGAGACAACCTTATCATTTCTATGAAAATACTAGTGGGTAACACTGTCATCTCTGGTCACCATGCCAAGGAAGTTTCCTCTGGTCAGACCTTGAAGTAAAAAGAAATAAAACGTAATAAGCAAGAAAAGAATAAGGGCAATAAAGGGGCTTGGAAAAAACTGCATCCATGACAGGTACAACTCGCCTCCTACAAAGGCACCCACGAACAATACCTACCCTTGGTCTTCATTATGACTGGACTTCCTTAGACTATATCACTTCATGTACATGGCTTGAATAATCTTCTTCAGAAAATTTCTTCTTCTTATGGATACTGGCCCAATAGGTAATTATGTTTCTTTCTTCAAATTTGTATAGTAGGTCGGTGTAATGTCTTTGAGCTATTAGATGATTGCTAGGGGTTTTATGCATGTATTTGATAAATTTAATGATGAGATATGATTGACATTGCTATGATCCTGAGGACTAATGAGCCCATGGAGGGAGAAGTTTTTGATGTGCAGGACCATACCTGACGGACATGTACTTGTGGTCTGGTACACATGGGGATATGATTAGCTCAGACCTCCATGGGGCTGAAGAGCCCATCAGATGGTTGCTGGGATGGCAGAGACAGGACAACGTATGATGAGCCTTTGCACATGAAGAAAGAAGGATGTTCCACCCAGGACACATTGGCTCAGCCCGACCTAAGGGGAATCACCCTCTTCAGAAAGAACGTTTTCCCCTTGATGGAAAGGACGTCACCTAGGAGAGATGGACGTTATCTTGAGCGTATGATAGTGTGTTGAGGTTATTTCCACGTGTGACAGCTTGGAGGAGCGCTAGAAGGGCTAACGTCTCACTTCTGGATGCTGGATCTGCAAAAAAGGGCCAACGTCTCCCTCAAAAGGGCTTGGCATCCCATCTTTTGCCCATTTTATGTCATTTGTCTAGCATTTAATGAAAAAATAATGTAAATTTTGTAGTCAGCCTTGTCGGCTATTTTAATGACCTATTTAGTAATTAAAAGGTCATGGATTGGTATATATTGAGGATGTCTTTCCCTCATTTGAACATAACACAACTCACTCTCTTGTGAGAGACTATCTTTTAGCCCTTTGTTTGGTATTTTTGGTGTTTCAAGTGAGGCGCAACTCTTCTTGGAGGATTTCTCTTGGCATATATGGTGTTTCTCTCAAGGAAGGTTTACAACTAGGGTTTCATTATGCATTCTTCATGATATGTAAGTGATTTTTTCATGCAAAAATTCTTAAGTGAATGGTTGTAGGCTTAATTTCTTACATTTTCTATTATATTGCTGAATTTTGAAACCCTAGGTAGCAAGCACACAAGTAGGTCATTGCTATATGTCCCCTTGATTGAGAAATTGTTTTAGCCATTGATGAAGGAAGATATAGCCTAGTCGTTGCTACACTTTTCTCCCTTTTTCTGAGCTAGCATTGAAATTATAGGTTTAAAAGAGGAGACGTCCTAGGCCTAGTTGAATCTACACCTGTGGTTTTAACCTTCTAGGGTTTGAAAGCCTTTCCCCTACAACACTTTCTCCCTTAAATCTGTACTTTGAAGCTAGCCGTTTTGCCAAGTGTATTTAGAGAAAGAGGAAGGAGCATGAGGCCTTTCTTAAGCAACACCGGAGTGAGCCTCCTTCCCTTAGGGTTTTGATTCTAGGGCCCTGCCATTGCAGCACCTTGGAACCCTATCTTCTAGTCTGTAATTTTAAGTCCTCCCGAGACCTTTTGCCCTTACTTTGACTCCATTTACCCTAAGGCACTGGTATTTTCTCCAACATTGAGCTTCTAGTGTGCAAAATCATCTTTT
Source organism: Picea sitchensis (assembly GCA_010110895.2). NCBI lineage: Eukaryota > Viridiplantae > Streptophyta > Pinopsida > Pinales > Pinaceae > Picea > Picea sitchensis. Next base: position 19,320 of record SNQJ01S0064416.1, read on the forward strand.
AAAACTTTCATTTTTGAAACCCTAACTAACCCTAACGCCACTAACTTAGGCTGACGTCATACTTGATGCAACAAGACTTCTAACTAGCAAACAAGCAATTAAAAGATGATGTCAAGCATTTATTGAGCAATTTGTTGATTGAAATATACTCTTGGCTTGGTCATTTTTATAGATATTGATGAATTGGTGATCTTGCATAAGTTATTTAATAGAATGTTGACCTCATCTTATCTATCATTTTGCTTATTAAATGAAGTCAGATAGTCAAGAAGTACTAACCCTTTGAATTATAACCTGCAAATATACATATTGTGTTTGTTATTGTGTTGTTTTGGGCAGGTGTTCTCAACAGGGACTTCACTTCTTTATTGGCTGATTAGCCCGATTATATGATAATAGTGGTAACCTGAAAGGAGGGAAAACCTTAACTCTTGACCTTACATTCTTTGCCTCTTGAAACCCCAGGTTACCAGGGACGTCTCCCCTGGGCTAACCTCCCTAAACATAAATAACCTCCCCATTGAGGTGACATTGGGTGGGGAAGGTTCCTGTTACGCCAGTTTGTCCACTATCCTGTAGCCTGTGACCTAAAATACAAACTGCGCGATAAAAAGCAGCAAAAACATCTCTGAATAGGATTCTAGAACCATGCCAAATGTGTCAAGAAAATAAAAGAAGGGAATATGTAACATGTATGAAATAAAACCAACCCCTTTACTACTAAGAAAAAAACCATCATATTTTATAGTAACACAATCTAATTCAGAAATTTCACCTAATTGAAGACATCTAACAAAATTTTTCACTATAGAAGGATCACCAAAATTGGCCCTATCAAGTCCACCACCACACAAATCAACAATTACACCTACTTGTTCAACACTGAACTTTGATTCTTCCATCCTAAAAGGAACATTGGCTTTTAGAATTCCTTCTTTGTCTACCAAAACTACTAGAAATGTTTCGAAAAACGCATGCATATGATGTACACAAAGATCATGTCCCTCCTTATCTATCAATATATGGTGTACTAACCAACCAAAAATTATTCCATCTCCATTATCTATTTCACTTTCTTTGGATGCCAACCCTTAGCTAGATTAGTCCCAATATAATCATAAAAAGTGAGTTGGTAGGGAATTTTTTACCAACCTTCAAATATGATCAAATTTTTTGCTAGAACAACATCAGCCCATCGATCTATTTCTTATTGGAATTACATTTTATCCCACTGGTAATGAGTGGGACCAAATAATTTGATCAAAGTAGTTGTAGATCCATACCACATGGTTCTGGAAAAAATCAAAGATACAAAAAACATAACAGTAATATTGTTGGATAGGACCATTTCAATATTCCCCATGTGTCATCCTCCATATAAATATTGGAGAGGTCAAACACTTAAGATGGAATATATGTGATAATATACTCAATATAGATGATGCAATATGATGAGAAGTTATTCCTCCCAAAATAAAGGGAACAAAAACTTTATCTCCCCATGTTGGATCCACTGGTTTTATTTTTCTAGTGAGTCCAAAGCATTAGACACCCATATCCCATGAAAATATAAAAGAAAATGCTAGTGAGTCCATAAATATTAGACACCCATATCCCATGATAATATAAAAAAATTACATGAAATTATATAAATCTACAATGAGCTAAATAAATCAATTCCAAATATTTTTAGAAAATCTAAACAAAGTTTTCTTGTACATTCATCAAAAAATATTTTGAGGTCCTACTATATGAATGCCAAAATGTTGCCTAAAGAAGAAGCCATAAACCATGTTATGTTCACCAACCACACCTCCATAAGATTAATCACAATTTCTCTAGTGATGTTACATCCACTCCATGAATCATTTATTCTCAAACGAGTCATAAATGGTATAAAAAACATACCTTGTCTCCACGATCAAGAACATGATCAAATGGATTAAAAAAAACTAATTCATACAAAGCCATTGAACTATCCCAACCGAAAAGTAGACCTGTATGCATTATATGTATAAAAATTAACCAATAAGGATGATTCAATACAATGATATGAAGGTGATACAAAGGAAAACCCATGCAAACACCCAATTTTTTATTAAAAAAGTAGACACTATGCAACATTCTTACATTGAATTGAAAGAGATCTCACTATTAAGCTAGACACATATCATCTCAAAGGTGAACATCTATTCACTTGGACATTGCCAATGATGGAACTCAATCAAAACAATTTCTTTTAGAGAAGCAAAGATATTTTGTTGTTTGAATATACCAATACACAATGCAAAAATTCTTCCCATTTTTATTGTTAAAACAGATAAATATAAAAAATAAATAAAAATGAAAACTAATCTCCTTAATCATCCTTTTGTTAGACCATGTATGATATCTCATTTGCTTCCAATTTAAGTACCACATGGGTTATAGTTTCCAATAAACACATACCATAAGTCCATCTCTTCATTAATATTTATGTTGTACTTATGGATCCTAGAGATTATGTAATTCTTACTCTTAAGTTATTTCTTTACATAGTAGTGATATTTTTCATTTCTTTTTTAATCATTGGATTTCTATAGACTTTTACTGAACAATCCATGACAAAATCGAAGACATAAAAAATAGACCAAAAATTATCTAGGTTAATGGGTCTTTTCCATTCCATAGAAAGTTTTGGATTTATCTATTTTTAGGATTAATAGTGACTAAATGGATAGAGATATATTTGAACCCTGGATACTGATTATCCATACTACTGATTAACAATTCTCCCACTTAGCCTTGTCTCCAAGATGGAAAATTTCATATTTAACAAACCAAATGGTGAAGTAAAAGGTGTATACTATAACATGTACAAATTGTATTAGCAATATAACTAATATTCCAATTATTTACTTCGATAAAATCCAATAATCTTATTTTACATTTCCTTTAGAAAAAATATTTCTTTTTTCTAACCTTTCTATGCTGGCCACAAGGGAGGCCAAGAAAATAAAAAAAATACAATTCTTTATCTAATTTCAAAGTTAAAATAGTTGTTGTAAACGAAAAAACAAAAAAAACTATAAAAAAATTGAACCTCTATTGTCACCTCTTCATTCCCTCTCCAATTATTTTGAATAAATGACTTTACATGGATTAGTCCATTTATTCGTCTCCTGTATCAAATTTCATTATCTGGATATTCAGATACATAAATGGACTCTCCATCTATTTTATGTATTATTTTAAAGATATATAAATGTACTCTCCATCTATTTTATGTATTATTGTAAAGATATAAGTTGTTGAAGGTTATAGGTTTCTGATAAAAAATACATATATAAAGAAGAAGAAAAAAAAAGTAATTGATATCCTCAACATTTTATTCATATATTCATGAGTTGATGGAATCAAAGGCTGCAAGAAAAACCAAAAGAGTCTAAAAATTTCTAATAAAAGGACCTTAGTTTCTAGTAAGTTTTCTTTATAATTCTAATAGTATTTTTGAGAGATGATTAGAATTACAAGTTTTATTCCCCAAAATTGTAGTTGTTCCAAAAAAAAATAGGTATGTAAATAGAATGCACAATTTAACTTCATTGTCTATATTATAATTTTCTATTTCCATATTTAATCAAATAACCTACCCAAGACGAAACTTTACTCTATAGGTTTTCATTGTCCATATTATAGTTTTCTATTTCCATATTCAGTCAAATAAACTACCCAAGACGAAACTTTACTCCATAAGTTTTCATTGTCCATATTACTAGCACAGCCACATAATTTTGGCTGTGGCTGATGAACGCCGAAAGCATATTTATTTTGCAAACAAACTTTAATTGTTTTTTGAAACTTTAATTGTCTTTTGCTCTATTTTATTTACAAACAAATTTTAATTAACATATTAA
>SNQJ01S0064416.1:41891-53279 GCA_010110895.2 Picea sitchensis
TTCATATAGAACTCCTATCATACCCTCTCACATATCTTCTGAATCCCCATATTCATATAGAACTCCTATCATACCCTCTCACACTCAACCTCTCCTTTTTCCACTCTTTTGATTTCTTTATGTGGGCTATCAATTAAAAACCAAAGAAAAAGCTTTTTCAAGTCTTTAAACACACCTTTTTTTAACTTCAATGTAATATAATAATAGACATACTTACATATCACATTACATCTCCCATTATGCATTTTATTGTGTATCTTGTTACAATGCACAATAGAACCTCATTAGGGTAAGGGTGATATTGAGTAAGTGGATTATGGATTAATAGGTTAAAGGTTTGTGAGTTATTGATTCGGTTTTATAAAGTGGGTTAATAGTTAGGACATTGTTAGTGAGTTTTTGAGTGTGTGGGATAATGGTTAGTGGGTTAGTGGGTCAAGGGTCAGTAGATTCAGGGTCATAACGGGTTCATGAATTATGGCTTAGTGGGTTAGTGAGTTAGGGGTTAGGGATTAGAATTTTGTGGTTAGTGGATTCAACATAGTTAGGATTTAGGATTTAATGGTCACTGAGTTACATGTTATGTTTGAGGTTAGTGGATCAATAGATTAATGGTTAGGGATTAGTTAAAGGATAAGTGGGATGAAGGTTAGAATTTAAGGGATTAGTGCTTCATGGGTCATTGCATTAGTGGGTTAAGGATTATGGATTAGTGGATCAAGAGTAATTAGGGGTTATTGGGTTAGGGGTTAAGGTTGTTGGGTTAGGTCTAGTTATTAGGTTAAGGGTCAATGGATTAGGGGCTAAGAGGTTAATATGTTAGGGGATAGGGGATTTTGGTTCAGTGAGAACAAACTCAATCCTTTTAATCAATATTTGTATAAATTCAATTTAAACATTCTCTATTTTCTCTTCAATTTGAGTATTACTAGTTTAAATCCATATTAATTCTAGATCTAGGGTCATGAGGGATTAAATATTTGGAAGTGTAAACATTTTTTAGAGTGAAAATTTTGAAGAAAAGTTTACACTTTTAGGGAATTGATCTCTCTTGCAGTGATGTTATTTCATTTTTCATTGTAACCACGCATAGGAAACCCTTGGAGACTTCATCATTATTAATGGGTGGTAACTATAGTAAGTTGTTCATCAKTTTTAATGGGTGGTAACTATAGTAAGTTGTGGGTGTAGACTATAATATGTTGACTATATATATCTTTTTCTTTTTTTCCATGTAACCATGCATGGGAAACCATTAGAGACTTCATCGTCATCGATGGGTGGTAACTATAGTAAGCCATCAATGTAGACTATAATATGTTGACTTGACATGGACATTGAGTATTAAAATATCACAGATAACTGGCTTAGAGACTTGACCTCCATATATCTTATTTGAAATTCACATCACTCAACCACTTGAGCTTCCCATGAAGCTACATATATGTACACATCATATTTGAAATTCACATCACTCAACCACTTGAGATAACCCACAAAGATATATATACATATACATCGATAGAAATACAATTCCCTCCTTGTCTACATATTAAGTGTTCCAAGTGAGATGTTGGTAACCCCAGGGGACTTAATGGGACCTTTGTGAGCTTTGACACAAGAGAATATACCTATTGACTTAACCCTGACAACTAGAGAATATACCTATTGACTTAACCCTGACAACTACTATTTTCTTTTCCAAGGAAAACCTTGTAGGGGAAACAAAGAGATTATTTTACACACTTGTGGATGACATCCCTACATGGGCACTTAAGCACTTAAGAAAGAGTGAGATTGTTGGTACCCTTCCAACCTCAATTGGCCCATGAGGGGCAAATATGTCATAAGTTGGATTTGAACCTAAGTGGGAAGGATAACAACTTATTTTCTTAACCACCCAAGCTAGACCCAATTGACTAAAATGTTTGGAAACATCTCATCCCACCCTCGAGCACTTAAGAAAGAGTGAGATTGTTGATACCTTTTTAGGCCCAATCGACCTACGAGGGGCAAACATTTCACAAGCGGGATTTGAACCTAGGTGGGGAGGATAACAACTTCTCCTTTTTAACCACCTAAGAGAGACCCAATTGACTATATATATATATATATATATATATATTCCAAGGAACACCTGACAAAGAAACTCTTTGGCACTTACCCAAACTCATGGATACCTGGTGCATCGGTACAAAGTTCAAAGCACTAAATTCTTGAGCTAGTCCACTTGAGTGGAACTAATGGTTAAAAACATGTGTTTCCTGCTTGGAGATTACAATTTGAATTCAAAGAGGAGTAGGGTGTGTACACACCTTCTTAAACTAAATAGTCAAATCACTGTGTAAAGGAGGTCCATTGTCCCACAAAATTTCATACATCAATTTAATGTTTAAAGAGAAAAGACCTTAAAATTAGATTATTATTGTTATTTTATATTAATTATTTATTATGAAAATATTAAACCAAATTAAACATTCTATTATTATAATTAATTTTTTACATACTTATATAATTATAATTATTTTTCATTTATTTTTTTTTAAAAGAAAAAATATACTTTCTATTCTATTCAAGATGCTCATATAATCGATGACTAGTTTTCTGTCATTACTAATATTTTTAATATTTTCTAACTGAGTTCTAATCAAAAATATGTCATCAATGAAAAATCAATAACCAAATAAAATAAAAAAATCTAAAAAAATTACAAAATTGTTGAGTAAACTAAATGCTACTCAATAAATTCATCTAACACAAGAAAAAAACATACCTATAGAAAAAACCCTGAGAATTGCACACAATTACTTACAATGTTTTGGTGCTTAATTAATTTCATAAAATATTTGAATAAGCGACCTTCTTACTAAAATATATTAAAAAAGAAAAACCAAAAGATATGCATTTTAGAATAATCAAAGTTGCAACATATCTCTGATTTAAAGGCATCTTTATATAGAAAAATAATTAATTAAATTGCGGAATAATAGCAATTAAAACATTTGTATTCAATATAATAAGAAAGCTTATCTTGAACGTTGAGTTGCTAGCGAGGGTGCAGTGCTGAATCTCTTTTGCTTCTGTCATTGAATGCGCGCCTGCTACACTTCATATAATCTGTTTCGAAAAAAGTTCATGCTGTTTAGAGAACATGGTCTTTGGGAACGCGCATAATACCTTAGGGCAAATCATTTTCCATTGGCTCAATGCAACAGTAGTGGTAATTTTTTGTTTTCTTTCCTGTACTTTCATCACCATAATCACTTCATCAAGTTTCATAGTTCTAAGCTATTTGCTTCGTTTGGATATCACACTGGGTATAACTTTCATGGCAATGAGGCCAAAATGGCAATAAACAATCTCATTCTGTTATCAGGTACACATATTTAGGAGCCTCCAGGCTTCTGCTCCTTTCCCTGTTTTGTTCTTAATATTCATGGCAGACACTGTATCATTATATATTGAATGCATCTGAATACTCATCTAGCAAAAATGAAATCTGAAATTAAGAAGGCCATCATACAAGAACAGAAACTACAGTGTCCTTCCATGACAATTATGGTTCGCAACTTCACACCATCTTGTATATAAACAACAACCCACTTAACAAGTAAAAGAACGTTTGTTTCATTTGGCATATATAGTATTTTTAGTCCAACTTTTCAGGTAAGTTGGTCAGTGACATTTCTGTCATGTTCTACCTATTTTATCTTTTGGTCAATTTCTTTGTCTATAAGCAAAATTTATAATGCTCAGTTAGCAGTGGAATGTTTGCATATATCAGTACTGGAATAGAAACCGCATATCCAGGCATATATTTTTAAATAAAATTGATAAATTGATCAGTACTGGAATAGATAACTTGCTACATCGGGATATGACACATGCCTACTGCTCAATATGCTAGCATTCGTATAGCTAGCATTTGCACATCAATATGCATGCATTTGTAATTTAAAAAACACCAGAGAATACACTTGACTGGTTGATCTGAATGGATATAACGAGARAAATGCCAAACAGAGCTGAAACTAGAGACTACGCTCGATTTCTCTGATGTCAAGATTTTCAATTATTGTATGCAGTTTATTTACAGCTTTAAATTMTAATCTCTACCTYAATCTYTACTTTTTTWTWRTWKWTTTTWTCAAACTGGCCCAGGCTAACCTGGSCCAACCTCTCAATGTTGGATGGAAGAAAGATTTATCCATAAGTATTCTACATTTTTGTACATCTTATTAATTACCAATTAAACATGCCAAGTTTTAAAAGTTTTAAAAATAGTATAAGAAAAATWTATYCATAAGTATTTTACATTTTWATGTACGTCTTATTAATTACCAATTTAGCATGCCAAGTTTTTWTTATTATTATTATTAAAAATAGTATAAATTTACATTTTTTTTTTATTAGAAGAAAAATAAAAAAAGCTTAATTTTGTTACTTTTAAAAAGAAAAAATGCATTCTCTAAATGCCAGTTGATAAAGGCATTAGTGCATAAAAGCTTGTTGCTGCTGAAAATGGAAAATATCCTAAAACAAATATTTTTAGGCTGTTAAGAAATGACTTTTTTTCAGTGATTTATTTTAGGAATAAAATCACACAAAAAATGGTTAGATCCACATATTTAAGTAATTATTTTTGTATAAATCAACCAAGTGTTCCAAGAATTTTTCAACATGCTGAATCCATTTTTACATTCAGAAATAGACTTTAAACAATAAACAATAATAATTTTATGCAAATTTATATCACAGGATTTCTAAGAAAAAAACCATTTCCTAAAACAATTAGACAAAGCCTATTTTTAAGATCACAAAGTTTATCATCCATTCTACACCCACTTTATCTTTTGTACAAATTTATAAACACAAAACTTGTAGTCTTCCAAATTTACCTTGTAATGTGCCAAAAATAAACTGTTCTCTCATCTTCCGCTGCTCTATTCCAACTTGTCTATTGCTTCTTCATATAAAAAGTCTAGTATATAAACTGTATCATGTATCCCTATATATACACAGACAAAAAACTGATATCAAGGAGTCTTCTTCAAAGACCAGCTAAATTGTGAAATGGAGAATGAAAATATCAAAGTGTTGGTTGTTTGTGTCTTCTTCAATTGCCAGGTTCCATAGTCCATCACGATTCCTGCCCTTAACAACTGGTTTGCCACTTTGTTGCGTTTCTGTAGATATGTGTAAGCACAAAAATGCCATAATTTCTCACCAAATTTTATTAAAAAGTATAAATTTATCTTAACTTTATTCTAGATTTAACAAGGATTAACTGTTTTAAAAAAAGAGAAATTTATATTTATTATTATAAAAAATTTATAATTATTATAATATTTTCTTTATATATTTTAATTTTATATTTATGATATTTTAATTTTTCATTTTAAAGATAAAATTCTCAAAAATAATTAAAAGCTCAGCAGTAATAAAATCTTCACTAAATAATCATTATATTTTCATGTGTCCACGTAATGGTATAAATGGGTCTATTTAAATACGAAAGCATCACATAATTTTTGTTAATGAAACTCACTTTCTCAACTCTCTTCAAACTTCTAAGACAGAGTTACATCATGTTAAAATATTAGCAAGATACAAGGTTTACAACATGTTAAAATGTTAGCAAGATACAAGGATAACATTAAGAAAGTGAGTTTCATTATTAAGAAAAATTATAAGGAAATTTAGTTTTTCTTAACTTTATACATTTTTAATTGGTCATTAAAGGAATATTAATTTTGTATTTGTCAAGGATTATTTGTATATTTTCTATATATCAAAGATTATTTTTTATTCATCATAGGAATAAGAAACTTATTTTTCATGGTCATTTTTTTGAGATATCTATAATATGGATAAATATTCCATGAACCATCCTTATTTGTAACTGTGACTATTGATGAAGATAAAGAAATTTGGCTAGGTTGAATGACGCTCGCCTCTAACATTTATTGGATCATACACTGAATCTCACTCTTTTGTGCATATGGATACCTATAAGGACTAATGCTAGGTGGTACACCTCCTGATTTCAAATGAATATCATGGTCACAATCTTGAATAGGTGGAAGACCCTTCGACATCTCTCCAAATACCTTGGAATGGTTGTTGATAACTATTTGGAGATCCTATGGAGTAGAGGATATAAATGTTTGAACATCTAGTGAGCACAATTATGAAATTACACCATGGTATCCCTTTCAGAGTAAATTTTTCATGCTATTAGAGTTTATTACCTTAGAGGGTTTCCCTTGGATACCTATAAGATAAATTTTGTTTCCTTTTGAGGAAAATATCATGAAAATATATTTAAATTAAGGTTCAATGTTACCAACGATTATAAACATTGGAGCCATAATACAATGGGATAAGTGCACGAAATTCGTGGCTGAAAAAGTGGCAAGCCATGCAGTAGATATGTGCACACATAGGAATCTGTGCACGTTTTTAGGAAGCACAAACAATTTCTTATATTATCAACATCTAAGAATTCATGATCCCACGAGTATATCCTTCTATCATAGCTTATACATTATTCTCCATGTTCCCATACCATCTACATAATCTATTGCTACTGTGCAAGCACAATTATTCCCAAAAAACCCTTTACAACAATTTATCCCACCAGACACAATAACAATAATTGTGATAGCTTGATAATAGAGGGAACCAACAATAATACTAGCAACAACAGTCTAACAACGCACAATATGAATAACAACTAACCAACCCTTTCCCATTACATATTCCCATATTTCTAGTTTTCCCTCAAACACTTCCTAGCTTCTTGATTCCGCTGTTATATTTTCTTGATTCTGTGAAATGATGTTTTTCATGCACTTAAAGCTTCTGTATCTTTCCATTTGCTCATCCAGTTGTTGCATGATCAATTTTCCCCAATTGTCACTCTTTCAATTATATTTTCTGGTTATCCTTGTTTTTCTCCGTCGCTTCTAATATTTCGTTGGACTGTTGCACTTTCCCACAAAACTTTAGGCTTTCCACAAAATCATATTTTCTTAAAAAATGGAGGGCCCAACATCTACCCAAAAATATTGGTTTTTATGTTTTCATGATTTGGTTTCCAGTTTTTTCTTCTTCTATATTTATTGAGTTGAATATTTTAGCAATGCATTTTTATTTTGTGAGCTGCTAATCTAATTTGCAATAAGGAAATCACTAGATAACAAGATACCTAGGTTTTGGAGTAAGATGCTATTGTGGTGATTGTTCTGGTTATATTGTTTTTATTCTGCCATTTCTAGCATTTTATTTCTGTTCTGCATACTTTTTATATCTAGTATGTTACAAGAACAAGGAAGGGGGGATACAACAACACAAGAAACCACCTCAACATCCACCCCACAGGAAACAACGCAACCCAAGAGGCCAATCATACATTCAGGGGGTTTTCGCAAGAAGGCCAAGGCAAACAAGCAGTCGATTGAGTATACAGTCACTGAGGACGACGTCGACCTCATGGCCGAAAAAGTACAAGAATGCGCAGCTGAGGAGTTTGAAGACACCCAACACTAAAGAGGCTAAATTCAGGACGAGATGGTCGATATAAGGTAGGTCCTAGAAAAGATAAGAGGAGCGCACATACCTTAAAGAGGGACAGATTCATTCCCAGGAGGAACACAAGAAGAGACAAGGGCCATGTTGAACGAGCAAGATACCATCAAAACTATAACGCAAGTGAGCCTGACCTTCAAAGTTACAACCAACATGTTGGAGATGGATGAAATGATAGCCCATACACCACTAAAAGATCTAGTGCAGGTAGAGTTGGTACTGGAAAGGATACCAACAAAGGCATTGTACAAGCTTCAAGTCAATGTCGCGCAGAAGGTGTAGTCGCACGCACGAACATATGCAACATACTTGTAATATATGAAGAATGGCAAGGAAGTGTTAGAATTGGTAGTTGAGTAGGTCAAGCTCGAAACCAGGGAAGAAAATGAATGTGTAGATAGGCTAGAGAAGGGATTGAATGCATAATATAACTGAATCCAGAATAACACGTAGACAACAAAGAGTAGCATAGAGGATAAGATCAACCTCATCGCGCAAAAAAATTACCAATACAGGAAAGAGATTGAGGAGCTAAACGAGAAGCTTAATCTGACGACCTCGCCTAAGGTATGAGAGAAGAGGAAAAAAAAAGCTGCAATCCAACTAACAGAGATGGAGAAACAAGTCAATACAACAACACAATTGTTTGAGAAAGCAACACATCTTTGGAAAGAGATAGAGGAAGATGAGCGGGCCCAGTAGTGTGACCAGGAGGAAGAAAGAATAAGTGCAACAATCAAGGGCCTCAAGCAAAGTCAAAAGACAATGAGCATTACCGAGCGCCTAAAATGGATGCAGGATATGAGGAAGTTGCAGGCAGAGTTAAAAGTTGCGCAGACACAGAAGYAGGAACGACAGGCCCAGATGGAACCTCTCYAAGAGCAAGTAGCGAAGATAATCGCACAGTTGGAGGAGGAAAATAAAAACATGGTGCAAACACAAGCATAGTGCACAATGATCATATAAGAGGAGGTCACAATGCAAGCACTAGAGGCGTTAACAGAAAAAGCCATGTAGATCCAAGCCAAAGGAAGGGAACTTACATACAAGTACCACAGTCTGGCAAGGGTTTTTGAGGGAGCACACAATGCCTAGGTGGATCAGGATGAGCCACATGTCAGTGTTGGGGGCCTGCTGGGTGCGGGCCTATTTTTGAGGAGATGTTATTTTTGGAGAAAAAACCCAGMATGAAAAAAAGTACAGTTGGACRAAAAATCAACACATGCGAGGAAAGCATGCAAGGCATGCATGYAAGAAAACCTAACCACATTAGGGTTAGGGTTTTTGTAAGACATTGTAATGGATGAGAAGCCAAGAATAAATATAAATAAGTACCTAGGAAGTCTAGGTCGGGGCGGAGCATGTTAGAGAAGACTACTTTACGTAGCTAGTAAAAATATTGTAAGATCCGATACCTTTTGGTAAGTTGTTGAGTTGTGGGAGAGAAAAGTAACTAGACCTTGAGGGTTAGAGCATAGGTTGAGGATCCTCGTGCGATCTAGTCAACCTCACAAAGGTCGTAGAGTCTGTTTTGTGATCGTATAAACAGAGTTGTAGTGTGTGTGGCGCCATATATTACAGAACCATAATAAATGAGCCTAAGTTGCCAAATCTTTGTGGATGTAGCCCAGGAGGGGGTGAACCATGGTAGATCATGTGTTATGTGAAGTGCTTATTGTCTATGTCTTTTATGTCAATAATTACATCTTCGATGAATGTCCTGGTGAAGTAGTTAGATCTGTTGATTTACATGCATGAATAAAGAATGACAGAGTATCTAATATAGATGGATGAAGTACCAAATTAATGAAGATCACAAAGAACAATCCCAGATCCCCACTCTTCCCTAGACTGCAAGCATATGAGCATTGCAGTCACCCATAAAACTATCTCAGGTGAGACTGCACAGTACACTCTGTGTGTTGTGTTTCCTTCGGGTTCACTAGGAGGGCCAATAGTTTTAGAGGACTTTGTTGGAAGCTTGTTTAGATCTGAACTTGAGTCAGTCCAAGAAGTAGGAAAAGAGAGTAGTAAGCAACAGTTTGAATGATGTCAAACATTCTTAGGAATGAATGTTAGCAATTTCCAATATAAATCGTTTGATAAAACCTTTGTAATTTTCCATATTTTTTTTTATATATTCCATTGAATATGAAGGTCTACCAAATATTGATATCATGTGGTTCTATTGAAGATTAGTGATATGGAATAGATTTCTCTCTATGTTTAATGAGTGTATCTTTAAGAAAAGGTGGGTATTTATTTGTCGAAGACTACATGTGACAATGACTCACTAAGACTTCAAGCCACTAAGATCTTTCTCGAAAAGAAAGGTGAAATGAAGTAAAAATGATGTACTCAAGCATGTTGTCCTCTATGTTGTATATTTAAATATTTATTCGAAGGGATCACTAAGATACACCATTTCATTTCTTTGTGACAACATATTTGTTGCAAGGGGAGAGTGCTATCGAAACAAATCTAATTGTTGGGATGTAAAGTCTTTTGTCTTTTTTACTTTCGAGAATATCCCATCATGAGACGAAGCCTCTTGTTATTGTTAGTTATTGAAATGTATTAGATAGGGATATGAAGGGAATTTGAAATATTTTACATATTAATAGATTTTTTTAATTAGATATAGATATGAATGGAATTTAAAATCTTTTATATATTATATCTATAGATATAATATAAAAAATAATAATATTATTAAAAATATTATAGAATTTAAATTAATAATATTATTAAAAAATTTAAAACCCTATTAAATATGATAAACCCTATTCTATAATATTATTATTAAATTCTATAATATTATATCATAAACCCTATTCTATAATATTATTATTAAATTCTATAATATTATATCTATAGATTTTTTTTAATTAGATATAGATATGAATGGATTAATAGGTTAAGGGTTTGTGAGTTATTGATTCGGTTTTAGAAAGTGGGTTAATAGTTAGGACATTGTTAGTGGGTTTTTTAGTGTGTGAGATAATGATTAGTAGGTAAGTGGGTTAGTGGGTCAAGGGTCAGTAGGTTCAGGGTCATAACGGGTTCGTGAATTATGACTTAGTTGGTTAGTGAGTTAGGGGTTAGGGATTAGAATTTTGTGGTTAGTGGATTCAACATAGTTAGGATTTAATGGTCACTGAGTTACATGTTATGTTTGAGGTTAGTGGAGAAATATATTAATGGTTAGGGCTTAGTTAAAGGGTAAGTGGGATGAAGGTTAGAAGTTAAGGGATTAGTGCTATATGGGTCATTGCATTAGTGGGTTAAGGATTAAGGATTAGTGGATCAAGAGTAATTAGGGGTTATTGGATTAGGGGTTAAGGTTGTTAGGTTAAGTCTAGTTATTAGGTTAAGGGTCAATGGATTAGGGGCTAAGAGGTTAATATCTTAGGGGATTTTGGTTCAGTGAGAACAAACTCAATCCTTTTAATCAATATTTGTATAAATTCAATTTGAGTATTACCAGTATTAATTATAGATCTAGGGTCATGAGAGATTAAATATGTGGAAGTGTAAACATTTTTTAGAGTGAAAATTTTGAAGAAAAGTTTACACTTTTAGGGAGTTGATCTCTCTTGCACTGATGTTATTTTATTTTTCATTGTAACCATGAATAGGAAACCCTTGGATACTCCATCATTATTAATGGGTGGTAACTATAGTAAGTTGTTCATCATTTTTAATGGGTGGTAACTATAGTAAGTTGTGGGTGTAGACTATAATATGTTGACTATATATATCTTTTTCTTTTTTTCCATGTAACCATGCATGGGAAAC
>SNQJ01S0064418.1:64322-76092 GCA_010110895.2 Picea sitchensis
AAATATTTCTTCATTTCCAATACCCAAGCCTCAACCTCTTCTCCCTTCCTATTCTCACCATTGAAAGTTGGTGACTTGATTTTCTTGATTTCACCTTGCAAGATGTCTCCCTCAGGCTTTCTCCTCTATCTCCTCATAGGGGATACACTTGGCCTGCTCCTCGGCCCTGAACTTGCATGAGATCTCCTAGTGGATTGCTATGGGGAATTATGGTTCCCTCTCATGCTCCTTGATGGCCTACCATTTTCATGCTCATCCCTTCTACTATGGGATCTGGATGTTGTCACTTGTCTATCACTAGCTTCTTTCTTTGTGCCAGAGTCTTTATTAGCTTGCCTCTGCAACATGTTCAGACTCTGAAGTATCTCTTCCTGAGCATTCATAATATTTTCATTATATGCCCTATAACTATGCACTTCTCTCTGCAGTATTCTCATAGTTACATGCTTCTACGTCTCTCTTCTTCCATTAGACCATGCCTCTGCATTTCCCATGCTGACATGTAGTCCTCTGAATTCCTCTCCATGATTGTAAGACCCTTGGGCATATTCCATGGTCATAGTTCTCATATAGGAACCAAAATTCCTTTTTTACCTCTAAACGCTGCAAGAAAATGTGCATGGAAATATATTTATGTCAGACAAAAAATATATACATACACAATTTTGGAAAAGAATACATAATGTTTTTTGCTCTTTAATGCACCAATCATCTTCTTATCAATTTTCTAGGTTGATAGATGGATTCTCCCATCCAATATATTTCCAATGACTACTTTCTTTCTCAATTATGAGCTCTAAGCAAAAAATTATATTTGTCTAAATATTGTTAATTTCCCCCTTTTTATACATTTTTCATTATGGTGCAAATAATCTTAGACTCCAAAATTTTCCACTTGTAGAAGTAAATCTGTTAGGAACCAGAGAAAATTGTGTATGATAAATAGATAATAGTTATGACAAGGAACTCATAACAACTCTCATATTGTCATTTTGATGCTCTGGTAAAAAACTGCAACAATCTGGAAATGACCACTTTGTCCTTTTTCACCCCTTTTACAAGACTTAGAATTTTTATCCAAACAAACTATCTGCCAAAATGTGCACTTCTGGAAAATTTTCACTAAACCAAAGTATTCTAGCATGATGAGTATGAAAAATGTTGAGTAGTTAAATTTTTCCATATTTTCCATCTAGGGACCCTTTTCGTCCTCTGAAAATCCCAAAAATCCCCAAAAAGCGAGCTTGAAATAATGTATTTTCCCCTATTTCAACATTCTCATTCCAAAACCCTTTGGATTTATTCAATTGCTTCTTGGGTTATTTTCATGCCTACTTTTTGGACTCCCTTCAATAAATTCATCTCAACCTAAATCTTTTCCAATGATTTGGACCCAGATCTTTAAAAACCACTGATTTGCATTTTCTGACAAATCCAAGAAGAAATGAGCAATGGCCTTCTTTGACACTTCTATATCCCTCCTTACTATGGAAAAAACCAAAAAGTTTCATCTAAATCTGACTTAATATTTTCCAATTTTTAGCAAAATAATATTTTGGCTCCAGACTTGTTTTTTTTTGTAGGCTAAAAGGCAATTTTGCCTAGGTGGCATCTTTGTTGACGTGGCTACTGATTTGGCATTCTGGGTCCACATTGCACCCTAATGTGATGTCATGTCACCCTCCTATCCTAACTCATCATCCATCTCTCTCTTCTTTCTCCTATTTTACGTTGTCCTTAAACACTAATAAAACATTACTATTTTACGAGTCCCACCTGCCCAGCTGACACATCTCTGACCTGGATGGGACACGTGTCCCACCCTAACTGAAAGATTCCATATGGTTCTGCTTCATTATCTACGGGGATGGACAATTCCAATTCTATACCTTTACCTTGGCGCACATGAACTTTCATTCCCCCATGAACGATCGACTGAGATTGGACGAGATCGATGGTGGAGAGGCCATGTCGCGTACCAAACATGCACGAGCGTTAAAATCCTTTTGGGGTGCGACAATGATTTTCTTGTACTACGTGGCATGATATTAATGGTGTTTCATGACTGAAGGCCTTGGGCCAAAACCAGTTCTCTCCCATGTGATGGTGGCTTATGGTATTGACTATACCACCGCCTTATGTGGTTCCCACGTCACTTTCCACAATGCCACCAACTGCCACCATGGACCTGTCACCGTGGCCCTGTAATCATGGAATTCCATGTCACCTCTACCATGTCATTTATGCCATGTCACTACCACGTGGCCTCTGTGTCACGTTGACATCATGTACAGAAAAATACCTAAATTTTCTCAAATTTCAAATTTTTCTAGAATTGGATAATTTCATTTTTTTTTACCAGGGTCACCAAGGAACCCAAAATTAAGCTTGCTAATGGGAAATTTAGGCCTAGTTTGTATCAACTCGACCTATACACCCAAACTTCAACACTCTTATGTCGAATTATTAACCAATTTCTCTACAGAAATTGGGACTCTTTCCCAATTTCGCCCAATTCTTCATGGCTACACTGTAATTTCTAGAATTTGACTAATTACAGACCCAAAACATGCATATTTATAAATTAAAATTGGATATTTTAACCCCTGAACTCAAATTCACCGAACTTACATGAAACTTCCTCACACTTTTGCCTAGAAAAATATGACAACCATATTGCAAACATTCTTTGAACTTTAATTATGCAATTTTRGATTCTAYGTTTTGAGTCTGGCCCATACAATCTCAATGTTTGAACCTGTAGCTATGATACCATTATGTGACATTCCACAACTTAACCAGGGAACATTACCTGCGRAAAACACACCTAAAATTGAAAATTTATTTTGGTAATTAATTCTTGTAGCTTACCAGCTACGAATTAAACACGTATTCACCTAGATTCAAATACTTATAATTAAATGCATATACAACATTCTAAATGAACATAAATTAAGCTAATAAACACATTTACAACAACACATAAAAACCATTCTCATGCACAGGGTAAAACACAACCATATAACTCATGAAATAACTCAAAACATATATAAACACTTATATTTTTAAAATCATTTGTGCAATCAACTACTTGGGAAGGACGTTCCACCCAACCATAGTCTTTTTGTTCCAAATCTCAACATCAGGTCACCCATGAGCTGGGGCTAGGAATATATAAGAGAAGGGTGCCTCTCACAGTCCACTCACAACTCAAATACCACAACCCATTGGTATTCTCCTACAACTATCCCTAATTTCCTCCATCTCTCTTCCTCTCAACCTTCCTAACCTAAGGAATGTACCCCTTCACTACTCCCAGTCCATCAGGTGTCCCATTCATTTATCAAGGTCTCTATGGCACAGGTAACTAGGAATCTCTCTGTTGGGAACTCAAGGGAAATTACTGCCAAGAAAAACTACTAGGAAATAACAAAAACAATTGTTGTTCTAGTGCAACTCACCAGGAGTTCACTCTTCAGGACTAACAACGAGAATCTTCAATTTTTATCTCCAAAATTCTCCAAAAATGCTCCAGCATGCTCCGGAATTTGCCCAACCTTCTTGGTCTAGCTTCAGAGCTCTTTTTCCTTGCCCTCCTTCTTGTTGTTTTTGAAAAATTCAATCTAAAAAACTATCTATTTCCCCCCATACAAATTTCCTCTATTTTCCCAAGACATTCAACTTATCACTCTACCCAATGTTGATTATACTGCAACATCATGCTTCCAATAACTATGGAAACGAATTCTTCACCTACCCCTTGATACATATTCAATGATCAGGCTCTCATACACTCCATCGGAAAAACAGAATTTATCCCCAATGATAATAAAATTCATAAATTTGGGTTTGGATTAATACCCACAATTAATTTCCTCCTTGGACCCCTCTTAACACTCTTAGACATTCCCTCTCTCGTGGATAAATCAACTCCTATCTCTGTCCACATTCCCAGTAGCAGCTGGTATCACATTATATTTATTAAAATTTGAAATACAATTTGCATATTACATCGCTTGGCCTTATCCACATTCATATATACAATATGAAATAATTAAACTGGGGCTTATAGTGGGGATGTTACAACATGAAAAGTAAAAGCACTCAAAAAATATGTGGGAGGTAGAGAGAATAATGGAAAAATTAAAAACTTTTGAAAAAAATATTGTAGTATACCTAGAGAGGTAATATGGGGTACCTAGGAAGGTACCCAATGGGAATGCAATTATGTATTATTATTGGAGGCCATTCAATGCAAGGTGGAATAGGTCCACTATATTATTAAATACCATTCAATGTAATGTGAGAATACTTTCTAGAAGGTTTTACCTACTAGAATATTCCTTCTCTAGAATGTTCCTAGGAGATAGAGAGAATGTTATATAAATAAGTGTAATCAATGTATGGAGGCATAGTGAATAATGTTTTTATTGTAGAAAGCAAGTATTACTTGGGAGTTCATTCCTTTCATAAGGTTTTACCCTACCCTAAGGGTTTCAGAATAATAAAGTGATACTTTTCTATATTGTCTCTAAATATTTGTGGTGATTATATTTGTAGATCTTTGGTACTTAACATTTGGTATTGTAGTATACCTAGGGAGGTAATATGGGGTACCTAGTGAGGTACCCAATGAGAATGGGGTTATATGTTATTATTGGAGGTCATTCAATGTGAGGTGGACTAGGTCCACTATATTATTAAAGGTCATTCAATGGAGTGTGAGAAGACTTTCTAAAAGGTTCTACCTACTAGAATATTCCTTCTCTAGAATGTTTCTAGGATATAAAGAGAATATTATATAAAGAAGTGTAAGAAATGTATGGATTCATAGTGAATAATATTTTTTTTGTAGCAAGCAAGTATTGCTTGAGAGTGCATTCCTTCCATAAGGAATAATATATGGTGTTACCCTACCTCAAGGGTTTTGTCTACATTCTTGTGTTCAATATTTTGGTGAATGATTTGGTGTATTCTTGTTGATATTAAGGGTTGTTTCTTAAGTATATTTTCAGATTTATTCAGGTACTTAACATTTGGTATCAAAGTACTTTACTTGGCAGGAATTGTGGGCAATTTGTTTTTTTATTTTTCATATTTTTTGAAGTAGAAAAAAGGGCCGCGACACTCCAGAAAAATCCTATAGTTTTGGAGTATAATTTTCACAAACTGTTTATGGATATGATTTCCTCTAAGAAAAACAACCAAATTATAAAAAAAAAGTCCAAAATAGAGTCTGGGAAGTGAAGTTATCATTATTTTAAAATATGCTAATTTTCAAGGTTTTTCTACGGATGACCACCCAAATTTTCTGATTTTGGAGCATCTGGGGCCGAGTTTTCCAAAACAAGTTCTATATATGAATTCCTCTCACAATTTCACCCAATTTCAAAAATAAAATTCTGAATTGAAGCTCCGGAAGTAAAGATATCACTAATTTAAAATCAACCATTTTTTCAGGTTTTTCGTGACAATGACGGGACTGCAAAGCTCCTAACTTTTCACAGGGTGCTCAAATTTCTACCAGATCAGACCCATTGGATAGAGAATTTTAGGAGTTTTCATTTGGTATATTATATTTTGTGTTTCTCAATGGATATTCGACTCTTCAACCAACTTCAATGAAAGTTGGCAGACTTATAGGCAAACATCAAGACAATCTTTCACCAGAAGGAGCAAAATAATTATATTCTGGAGTCTATTATGAAGGCCATCAGTGATGAATACACTGAAGAAATATATGCTTGGTATGGTTATGAGGATGAAAGTGATTATTGGTATATGGATAGTTGTCATTTTTGTGATGACAACCACTTTCATATTTTATATGATGCCTCTACTCCACCTTATGTAGAGAACATCAATGTGCCAACTTAGGAGCCAGTTATGACTACTAGTGTCCAACTTGCACATTCTGCAGTGGTATTGTTCTTTTCAAATTCATCTTCACCCCTTTCCAACTATGTGGATTGATCTACTTATTTGGACCCACATGACCAGTGTTGGTCTTTGAAGCATCATTTTCAATTGGTTATTGAGTTTTGATATCTTCCGCGTGGAGTTCCCATGAGCACTTGAACATGGAACCCATGTTTACAATGGCGGTTGGACTACTTTAACATGGTGGATTTCATTTCTACATGGGACCCTGGTTCTTCAATCTACTTCAACACTATGGTCCATACTTATCCATGTGACCTTGGTATAAGGTTGTACACCCTCATAACAAGTGTTGAAGACAACGCTTTCATAAGGGGGGTGGAATGTAGTGTAGCTAGAGAGGTAGTGGGGGGCCTGGAGGGCCCATAGTGATAATGGTGGAGGCCATTCAATGTAAGGTGGACTAGGTCAACTATATTATTAAATAAGGCCCACTATGGTAGTTAGATATGTTAGTATAAACATAACTAGCACAACCACATTATAAAAGTGGTTGATATACACCAATCGATGCCATTGGTTTTTAAAGGGTGAAAAATGGTGTCGATCAGTGTATATCAACCACTTTTATAATGTGGTTGTGCTAGTTGACGACTAGTGTGCCGTCGGAGGATTAAAAAACCATGGTTGCATACTTAAATAGTATATTAACACAATGATACAATCATTAATGTAGTAATGTATTAATTAATGCATTAATATATTAATTAACGTATTAGTATTAATTATACATTAATTAATTAATTATACTAGTTATACTAATTATTATTAATTAAATATACTAATTACACTAATTATACATACATTAATTATTTACAACAATTATATTTAATACATTATATTAATACAATAATACATGAATTAATGTATACATGTATTCATTAATTATATTAATATATTAATGTTGATATATTAGTTAATGAATGTATATATATATATTAAAATGAAATATCCTCATATATGTTAATTAATATATATGAGTAGATGCAAACAATGTATAATACATAAATGTATTAATATATTAGTGTATTGATCTATTAATACATTAATGTATATACATTAAAATGCATTATCTTCATATACATTAATTAATATGCATTATTCCATTAATGTATTAATGTATACATTAATATATTAATCCATAAATATATTAATGGATAGCTTAATGTATTAATACATTAATCCATTAATGTAATAATACACTAATGTAGTAATGTATACATTAATTAATATGTCAGTTTATGTCGTGACATTAGAACATTATGTTTTTTTTCATCATAACATGATGTCATTTTATGATCTTCACATTGCAACGATAGATATGTTCATCACACTGCAACAATAGATATGTTCGTGATGTTGCAATTTTAGGTTTTATGTACATCACATTGCGATGTTGGGTTAGATGTTCATCACGTTGCAACGTAATGTAGTAATGTATACATTAATTAATATGTCGTTTTATGTCATGACATTGGGAAATTATGTTTAATTGCAACGGTAGATATGTTCGTCACACTGCAACAATAGATATGTTCATGATGTTGCAATTTAGGTTTTATGTTCATCACATTGTGGCATTGGGTTATATGTTCATTACATTTCAACGTGGGGTTTAATGTTTGTCATAATGTGATGTCCAAAGAGAATCGAAAGGCTGCGATGTTGACCTTTGGTCATCACTTTGCAAAGTTGGCATATGTTCATCCATTTGCGTCATTAGGATATGTTCAAATCATTGCGACACTAAGATGTGTTAGATACATTGTGGCGATAGGTAATTTTCGTCACATAGTGACATTGGTCCTTTACGTTACATTGTGACGTTGGGTAATGTATGTAAGACTGTGACGTTAGGTATTGTATGCCACATTGTGATGTCAGGCTATGTTTGTTGGAATACTGAGAGGGGGGGTGAATCAATATGAACACTTTTTACCACTTTAAATCACAATATATATAAACTTCAACTTTATCACCGGTATATTATTTATGATTGCATTTAATGTATCATGAACATATAACCATAAGAAATACCATTCAACAATAATACATCAGATACACAATACACCAGAATTTACGTGGAAACCCAAATAGGAGAAACCACAAAATGCTTTCTTATATATATCAAGAATACATTCATAGGAAGCACCGACTTCCAAATTCTCTAGCACCAATTGTAAGGAGTCACCAACTCTCTATTTACAAGCTACAACCTGAAGGAAGCTACAACTCCCTAAATTCTCCATCTACAACTAGAAGGAGGCTCCAACCCCCTAGTTTACAGGATCCAACCTTAAGGAATCTACAACTCCCTAAGTTCTTCGTCTCCAAAAAAAAAGAGGCTAGCCCCCCCCAATTTACAGGATCCAACCTGAAGGAAACTACAACTCCCTGTGTTCTCCAACTGTTATTGGACAAATTGGTAGGTGCAGACACTAACAGATCTCCCTAGATCCACCTGGATCTAGAACAAAACAGGACAGGACATGACTCTTTCCCTAAGTTGTAATCATTGAATCTACTAATAGGAAGGAATAAGTGACATACCTTTATATCGCTTCCTTAGGTCTCTGTTGTTCCCGCTTTGCTCCGATGCTCTCGTGAAGTCAAGTCCAAGACAACACAAACCAACCAAAGTGAAGATAGCAAATTATATTCAATGTCAACTTATGCATATGATCAAGGAATTACACAATAAAGTAAGAGTGACTTTATGGGAAAGGGACATGCCGCTGTATCATATTAATTGAAAGTAGAAGATACAACCTGATTGCCTTGATGTTGCAAGGTTCCTTTCAGTGACCCTTGGTTCCAACACACACAATTTCTCGGTACTTGCATGAAGAAGATCCAATTCCTCTTGATAGACCAAATAGAGCCTTCAAGCTTCTGTCCAAATAGGGTTCTTCACACAATTATTTCACCAATTCTTCATTCAATCTTGCTTAACCTTTTCCATGAGAAACCTTTCAATATATAGGAGAAGGAGAGATGGTTACATGGATGAGGATGATCCCATCAAATCTAATAAGTCAATAGAATGACAACCATGCGAATGCCAACTCATTTTCTAGAAGATTCCCTTCTAGAACCCTCGAGACCTCTTCTTCTTTCCAAGATTAAAAATAGGTTTACACCCTATATATGGAGTAGACTGCGAGAAGTTCACACCCTAAGTGTGGGTGGCTTGTGATAATGAGGGATTCTTGCACCCTAGACCATAGGCAGCCTGCGAACTCATCTTTAAAATATGTTTTTTGGAAGAAGACACGTGCCACTTTTCTCAAGCAAAAAGTCCTTGTTGGGAGCCTGAATACATCACTGTTAAGACATCACCAAAGTGACAAAAATCACGTGTAATAGAATTCCCCCCAAAGTATGAGGCCAGAATCTGTGACAGCCGAAATACTTTGTAAACTGCGTGTGTGTGTTAGAAACCAGGAGCGCACCTAATAAAAAACCTACAATCAACCGATCATCTACAGAATATAATACCAGTTCTGAGGTAGGCATTCCCATACTCAGATCATAGACAGATGACATCATGAATGTAGGTCATGGCCACCAATCATACACTGTGGATCCATGCCATCAAAACACTACATAGCCACCAGGAATACACTGTGGATCTATGCGAGAAGACCTAAATTAAGACGACATAGACACATGACATACAAAGTGGATCTATGTGCCGATGCAAATCATACATACTCCATCGCAGCCTGGATAAAAAAGATGAGACCCAGGGTCTTCAATCTCGTCACCTGAAAGTAGGAATCTAGCCATGCGATTACATGTGCTGAAGTCGAACATGGTAGAAACCACTTGATTACCGGTCATTGATGAAACCATTAACAAGTGCGAGAGAAATCACCATTAATGTCAATGACTCCCAAGGTACACTAGTACAATCCAACGAATGTGAATAAATGAGCTGAGGTCGAACATTCGATGGAACCTCCCGATCAGGGGTCAATAATGAAAATCCACTGTGGAAAGCGAGGAAACTTACCATTGAGGCATGCAAATTCCAAGGTACCAGATAATTTCTAAGTCTTGTTTCCGGATAATAAGTTGAATTCGACAGAACAAGACTCATCACAGGAGGGCCTTGATGTATCTCCCAATAAAGACATGAAATAAGTAACAGATTTTAAGGATGAAACAGAGTATGAATATAGGTTAAAACAGACACACAGAAGGCCGACATAGTAAGAATGGATAACTACAGATGGCCGACTCAATAGAGGGTTTGGATAAACTTCTCTTGAACATATGAATGACATGACCAAGGACTTGGCAACACTGACTCAAAGACGACCCAGGATATGACCTTGTAGCAAGTCGAATGAGAGACAAATGAATTTCCCAAACCAACTTCAAATGATGAATAGGGGGTGTCATGTTCAAGAGAGACACTTACTGCCATTAATATGAATACGAAAACACATCCCTTTCCCAAAATTTCCCCCACCATTTCTGGCGAGTACCTCTTTATTTTTACACAAGCTTGAGGAGGACAACATATGATTTTTGATGTAAGCTCATCGTTCAGACGATTCCCTCAGAGTATGTTTAACTAACCCTAGGAAGGAGTGGCTCGGTCCCATTACGGGTCTTTCGATGTTTGTTTAACGAGTCCAAAGATAGAAAACTCGGGGGTTTTTCATGTTTTGAGAGTCTAAAAAAACACTTAAAGATAACTCTCTCAGTTCCCTTTTCATAAAATAGTTCGATAGGACCGAAAAAGTGATAAACTATCGCCCATCAAACTTTTTGTTCAGATACTTTTACGAGCGTGAACAGAACAAGGTCACTCGACGATCTTTTCATTTTTATGGAGTGTGAAAAGAGCTTAAAGGATACTCCTTTGCAGTCGTCATTTTCGTGTTACCATGACGAGAATGAAAAGATGAGAAAGGTATACTCGGTTACGTTCTCATGTATTTTCAAACGCGAGAACGAACGAAGAGAGCTCGAGGTTTTTCTAAAAACCATAAAAAGCAGTCATACATGCGACAAAAAGAAAAAACATTCGTACTCCTTCGTGTGGACTTCAAAGTTGCTATATCTGCAAAAAGTCACACTCATAGGACTATTAGGCATTAGGTTTTATAGACAAAACAATATTAAATTCAACAAAAAATGGTAAAAAATGAATAAATATGGGTGAAAAGGGCTTTTACCATTTTCATTGTGATTTTGCCAAGAACTTTGCCCAACACACCTCATTTTCCCCCAAATTTCGTACCTCAATTGTGGGAGGCACAAGCGACCATTTGGAGAACCATCTTCGCCAATGAGGTAAGCTCTCGATCTTCTACCTTTTCCATGGTTTAGTTTTAGTTTTTATTGGCGATTTTCAAGGTTTTAGGTTCATTTTAGGGCCATAATTGGCACTTGAGCATTCTCACAGGCTAGCCATGCGGGACATGCGAGAATCTTGCACTGTGCTAAAGGGGCACCTGCGGGGGCTTAAAAATGAAATTTCAATTTGATTTTTGCTCAATAAAAATTATGCCAAGGTTTGAAATAAGTTTCTAACCCTTCTCTTATGGTTCTTGTGCAGGTATGTGACCATCACAATGCTGGAGTGGCGAGAAAGAGAACATGAGGAGGAGGATGCCATTGCCAGGAATGACCCGGGTACCATTGTTGCCCTCCGAGACTGTGGGCTCTTGAAATTCTTCAAGATTCCGGGCATGAGGGCCCAACTCAGATTGTTGGAGTACCTGGTTCATATGTGGGACGTGGACCAATAATTGTTTCACATGGGAGTCCACACATTGACCCTAGATATTAAGGATATCTACTTTCTAACAGGGTT
>SNQJ01S0064419.1:13605-30839 GCA_010110895.2 Picea sitchensis
GGTGAGACTGCATCTACTTCGCAAGTGTTGCTGAAAGGGCCAGTTGTTAGGGCTTGTCGGTGCACTCTTGGAGTGAACCCTGGGTCTACCCCTGTGCCAACAGTGGTCCAAAATGCTTCCAATTGAGAGGAATGATTCACGAGGATCCAGGAACACTCACAGAGGTCCAAGAAGATCTGGAACGTTCACAGAGGTCCAAAGAGATTAAAAAATCCTCAAAATTCAATCATATCAAATGTTCTAAAAAAATAACATCAACATGTAGAGCTCGACGATAGATTTCCAACGACACCAAAATATCCTCAAACAAAGTTCGTATGCAAACTTTATGGCCATTCAAAGTTCATGTCAAACCAGGAAAAAAGTCAAAGTCAAAGGGGACAAGGTGACATGTGTCACCACTGTAAGGGTGACACGTGGAATGACCATACGGTACTTAAATGGCCACACCATGGAGTGACATGTCTCAGAACATACATATGAACAAGCAAGTGACTTAACATCCATATGACATAGGTGGACTAATCATGTGTTGACATGTGGAAAGGAAAGACCAATGAGAGGTTGCCACGTGGCAGCCTCCCATTCGCCATTTATGGATGATTTTTATCAAAATTATAGGAGTTGATAGGGGACAAACCTGCAACCTCCTATAACCTTATACAAGCTTCCATTACTAATACGCCACACATATGTTACTTAACCATATATATTGTAACTTGTATTTAAGTTTAGTTGGTTTTATTTGGATACAATGTGACTTAAAATAACACCATATTTCACACCGGGGTATTTAAATTTTGGTTCCAACCAACATATATTTATATAGTATGGTTTGTAAAAAAACAACGAAACAATCAACGGTCGGTGGGGCTTGAACATCCGACCAACCATATACTATGTCAACAACTTAACCATTGTGCCAAAGGTATAGAGTTTGTTATGGAATCCCACAAAAAAAAAAATTAAGGTGTGCCTAAAGTTGTGATGGGATGTTAGGGAATGTTCCATATTTAATGGGTGCATGGACCGAGGAAAAATACACACATAATTACAAAGTATGGTGTCTCAAAGTTCATGCCTAGAGGCTAATTAGACTTGGAGGTTGCATCGTAATGTGTTCCATGAGGTTCCATCACAGAATTGTAAGAACTTTATACTCAATTTTCTCAAAATTTCAGAAGGAATTTGATGGCATACTATGTTTCTGAGCTTGAGAAGCATGTGAAAAGGTCATTGTTAAACACAAGCATTTGAGCATTAATAAACAAGTCTCTATTCTAAGAAGACCCGAAGATGTAGCCCAAATTGGGTGAACTTTTTTATCAAAATTGTGTATGTGATTTGAATATTGGTGTTCTATTTTTCCTCAGATATATTGTAAGTTGTTCATCATTAAAATGTATTGGATAGATAATTTAATTCACATGTATTTTGCAACCAATCAAGCAATCATTATATTTAATGGGTGCATGGACCGAGGAAAAATACACACATAATTACAAAGTATGGTGTCTCAAAGTTCATGCCTAGAGGCTAATTAGACTTGGAGGTTGCACCATAATGTGTGCCACGAGGTTCCATCACGTATCTGTAAGAACTTCACACTCAATTTCAAAATTTGCAAGGAATTTGATGGCATACTATGTTTCTGAGCTTGAGAAGCATGTGAAAAGGTCATTGTTAAACACAAGCATTTGAGCATTAAATAAACAAGTCTCTATTTTGAAGCAGACCTGAAGATGTAGCCCAAATTGGGTGAACTTTTTTATCAAAATTGTGTATGTGATTTCAATATTGCGTTCTATTTTTCCTCAGATATATTGTAAGTTGTTCATCATTAAAATGTATTGGATAGATAATTTAATTCACATGTATTTTGCAACCAATCAAGCAATCATTAATATCTTTAACATCAAGTAGATGTTTATATGTATTAAAGATTAATTAGCATATAAGGATTTCTCAAATCACTCTCCCCCCTCTAGCATTTTTTCCCTCTATCCCATTTCCTCCTCCTATCTAATTCATCCTCTCCTCTTCCTCTCTCTCTCTCTTCTCTCCTCTCTCTCTATATATATATATATATATATATATATATATATCCACTCTTCTTCTCTCCCCTCCCTCCCACTCCCACCCCACCCCATCTCTCTCTCTTCTCTCTCTCTCCCTCTCACACACACAATAAAATTACACACATTATTGCCTCTCCTCTCTCTCTCTCATTAATATCAATAACAATAATAACACATATTGCTCTCTCTCTCCTCTCTCTCTATATATATATATATATATATATATATATATCCTCTCATCTCCCTCTTTGTCTTGATTCTATATCCCTCCTTGATACAAGTGAAATGATGAGGGGAGAAATGATGTGGGGATAGGGAGGAAGGGAGATTATGGGTATATGAGAGAGAGAGAGGGAGGGAGGGCGCAGAGAAACTGGAAAGAGAGAGGGGGGAGGAGTGGGGGGGAGAGAGAGAGAGGGGAAGGAGGGAGAGAGGAGAAAGGAGGAGAGAGAGAGTGGGGGGTGGGTGGGCGTGTGTGTGTGTGTGTGTGTGAGAGAGAGAGAGAGAGAGAGGCGGTGAGATATTGAGAGGGCCTAGAGAGGTAGATAGGGATTGAGAGAGAGAGAAATAAAGAGAGGGAAGAAAGAGTGTGGTATAGAGGAAAGAGGGAGAGGAGTGCTAGAGAGAGAGAGTCGCTAGAGAGAGAGAGGGGGGGGAGAGAGAAATGGAGATATACAAGGATGAAGGGAGAGAGGGGAAGAGGGATGAGAGAGACAAACAATGGAGGGAGAGGGGGGTAGAGAGAGAGAGAGAAGGGTAGAGAGAGAGAGAGAGGGTCGGGAAGAGAGAGAGGGGGGTGGGAGAGAAGGGGCGAGAAAGGACTTTGTTGATGGGGATTGAAAAGAAGGCAGAGGAGGGGAGATAAATGTATGGAGAGAGAGAGGGAGGGAGTGAGGGAGGAGAAGGTGAGAGGGTGAGGTGAGGTGAAGTGGGATGGAGAGAAAGAGGGATGTGCGAGAGAGAGATATGGGGAGGGAGAGAGGTAACAGAGAGGAGGAGAGGTATGGAGAGAGATAGAGGGAAACAAGGAGAAAGGGAGAGAGGAAAGGGGGAGCAGAGATCAAGATGAGAAAAGAGGGATATATATATATATATATATATATATATATAGAGAGAGAGAGAGAGAGAGAGAGAGAGAGAGAGAGAGAGAGAGAGAGAAAAGGAGGATACAAGGAGTTAGAGACAATGAGAGAGAGGCAAAGAGGACATGGGGAAACAAATGGGGAAAGGATAGAGAGGGAAGGGGAGGAAGGTGGAGAGGGGAGAGAGTGTGAGAGAGTATGGTGACCTGGTGGTGAGGTAGGGAATGGGAGAGAGAAAGAGAGAAAGGGAGAGAGAGAGAGCTGGGGAATAGGTGGGGGAGATACAAAGGGAAACAGCAGGAGAGGTGTCCAAGGGATGGAGGGGGGGAGAGAGAGAGGGGAGAGGGGATACAGAAAGGAGTGATAAAGCGTGTGTGTGTGCGTGTGTGCGTGAGAGAGAGAGAGAGAGAGAGAGAGATAGAGAGAGACAATCGTGCTGAGGAGAGGAGGGGGGATATAAAAGGAGGAGAAAGGAGAGAGAGAGAGAGAGGAGGGAGGGGAAGAGATAGGAGTAAATGTAGAGAGAGAGAGAGAAGGGGAGAACAGTGGAGGGAGAGAGAGAGAGAGAATGGGTAGAATAGTGGGAGGGAGAGAGAGAGGGGAAATGGAGGATATAGGATAGAGAGAGAGAGATGGGAACCCGAGAGGACCCTAAAGAGAGAGGAGGGGGGGAGGGAGAGAGAAAGAAAGTTCTAATTGAATGCAAGAGAAAGTAGGAGAGAAAGAGAGAGTGTGGGGGAGAGAGGGAAAGGGAGAGGGGGAGGGGAGACAAAGAGGGGGAGAAGGGGGGAAGAGAGGGAGAGAGAGAGAATCAAGGGGAGGCTTGAGGGGGACTGAGAGACGATATAGAGAGGGAATAAGGTGGAGAGAAGACAAAGGGAATGAATGGGGTAGAGAGAGAAGGGGGGAGAATGATCGGGTAGAGAGAGGGAAAGAATGAGATAAGAAGAGAGGGGAAGAGGGGGGAGACAATGAGTGAGAGAGGGAGAGAGTTGTTTGAGAGAGAGAGGAAGATAGATGGAGGTAGGGAGAGAGGGGAAGAGGGAAGGGGAGAGAGAGAGAGGGAGGGATAGAGAGATATTTCATGTTAATAGGAACGTGCGTGTGTTCCTATTCCTAATAATGCATGCACGATTTAGGAGTGCATCGGCGAATTATTTTATGTCAATTTTTTTTCAAGAATGCACACACGTTCTTGTACACATGTTTCTCGAGAACACGCACATGTTCTTGGGAACGTGCATACATGGATTTCTAAGTGGAGGTTCAGGGTTTTTCAAACCTTTGACATCGACAACGTGTGTGCATTCCTAGAAACATGCACATGTTCCCGCGAGTGCACGTTTCTACTCACCCCTTTTCCACTTTATCGTCCACCAACTTCGTGCACTCACCCTTATAAAACTTCTTAAGATTGGAAAAACTAAAATTGATATAGTTAAATTATATAAATAAATGTTAAAATAGATTATAATTGTTCATCAATATTTGTCAAAATAAAATAAAATAACATTCAATTTTTTCAATCACAATGTTAAATCAAATTAAATATATATAAAAAAAAAAATCATAATCCAAGATAATAATTTTCATCATTTCTAATTGAAAATCAATTAAACAAGTCAACAATATATATTTAACTCAATCATAAAAAAAAATCTAAGTTTATTTTCATATGTAATTTGTGTACATCCACTAAATATCTTTATTAGTATCAATTATATTCTATATTATTTGTTGGGGCGGGTGTGTCATACACCTTGCACTGTTGGGCAGGCAATGTTGAGTAAAGAATAACTGAAGTGTTGAGCACATAATAATGCATAGCTACAATGGAGCAAAGGTATAGCATGCAATAATCGGAGAGTAGAGGCACAGAGTAGTATTAGGGAATAACATGCTCGTGGTTTTCAATATGAAAAAATGGTAAACATTAAATGATTTATGATTTTACTATGCCTATATATTGAGTAGCTCTTAGCATATTGTTATGCTATTGAATATTCTCTAGGATTCTGCCACTATCTAACACTCTTATTGAGAGCACAAAGACTCTCTATTGTAGCCTCTTAGTTGTTGAATAATACACAAAGTGTGCTTTAAGTGTGGGGTGTTTCTCTTAAAAGGGTTTTCCCCAGGATATCATGGTGTAAATGGCATGTTGTCCATTCCATGTGTTTGCAATTGTTAAGTTGTTTTTGGTTTATGCACATTCTTCTTTTAAATATTAGTTTAGTAAGTGTATTTTGCACCACTTCTTCCTTTCATTTGGTGTTAGAGCCTGGTCACCTCTATTCTAAGGTGTTAGGGACAAGGTATTTTTATCTAATATTTGTTTAAGTGGGAGATTGTGTAAAAGGAAATATTATTGCAAGGAAATGACAAGCACATCCATATTAGAAATGGAGAAGTTTAATGGAACTAACTTTGAGCTATAGAATCTCAAGATCGAAGATATTATCATAGATCGATATCTATGGGTTTCATTTTTTGGAACCAAACCCATCGATATGATAGATAAAGACTGGGTGATGTTCGAGAGAAAGTAAAAAATCCTTATCGGGATCTATTTGGTTGATTTGGTATTATTGAATATTTTTTAAGAAAAAACTACAACATTTATCTGGAAGAGGTTGGGGGATTTGTATCAAGATAAATCCAAAATTATTAAACTCTTTCTATAGAAAAAATTGTTTTCCTTGAGAATGGGTGATGGCGATTCTGTACCTGATAATTTGAATTCATTTAATACTATTGTGATCCATTTGATCTCAATTGAAGTGAATATGGATGAAGAGGATCGTTATATGACCCTTTTGAGTTTCTTGCTAGATTCATGGAACAACCTAGTAATGGCTATTGGAAGCACTTTGAAGGAATTGGTGCTTCATGAGATTGTCGTTGCTTTACTCTCAGAGGAGGTGAGGTCGAAAGCCTATAAATCCACCAATGACTCATGTTATTGTACAAGTTGTAGGTTGGGAAAATCCTGACCCAACCATCAAGTGGAAATAACCTAACGACACTATACCCAATGTCACCTCGATATAGGTCATGCACTTCAAGGGTGACTAGGTCACTCTAGGGAGGAGATCCTGGTGACCCTAGGGGGAAATGGGTGTGAAAAATAGAGATGAAAAGAGTGAAGCCCCTAGTTCAATATTCTAGATAGAAATGGAAGGTTGATAATGAATCTTAGGTTGTCTTGAGGTTGCCAAAGCCTTGGATGAATTGTTGAGAAACTTGTACCTGCCCAAGACACACAAAAAAACACTATGGAGTATAATGTGTTAGTTGGATTAGAAGTTAGGCTTGTTGTCCCTAATTTGCAGAAACAAATAAAAATATATATCATCCAAGAAACAAGTATTAGAGTTGTTAACAAGTTACTAAAAGTCCAATGAAATGTTCTTGAAACAAGTAGAAAATCACTAGATGACTTCACGATCTATAGCATGATACTTTAGCAATGAATTATGGTTGTCATAAAAATATGTATGCAGAATTATTTTTCAGACTTATGTCTGTATCAGACTTGTTGTGATAGCAGTGAATTCAGCCACTAAAACTTGTAAAGAAACCACTCAAAAATTGTATTGAAGCAAGTAGAAGAAATTGGCAAATTCTTAGCAACTTTTGATGGTGAAAGAACAAGTTATGAGTGACTTGTGTTTAGGGTTTCCGTAGTAAATGTACCAGCCTTATGGATGTAGCAAACCAAGTTCTATAAAAAAAAATTTATCCAATCTAATCAGCTCCTAGTTAGCTCAATAAGTGTGCCTAGATTAGTAGGAGGTTAGGGCATATTTTTAGGGCTAGTCTAGGGTTAGTTTAGGAGCTAGTTAGAGTTAGTTACCTAGGGTTAGTGCATCCCTAGTGGTTGTAAGTTAGTTTTACTACAGAAGCAAGAAATTTTGGTTGAAAGGGGATGCCTAAATTAGGCAAGGTATCTCAAGGATAGGGCAATAAACCTCAAGTGAGAGAAAACCAAAATCTTGAAATTTCACGTTAACCAATGCAATCATTTATGTCTCCAATGAAACGATTAGTTCCATTAGTTATGAGTTAATGGGGCCTTAGAGAAAGACATAGGGCTAATATATGCTTGGGGGTATAAATCCTCCTATTCCCCAAGGAAAGTAACCTAGCTAGGGTTTGAAATTAAGGGGCATATGTATCATAATTCGATTATTGCAAGCAATAAAGGACGTTCCAATTTATGCTAAGATAGTAAGGGAATTTTGTATAAAGAAAACATGAAGTAAAAACAAAGACACACAAACAGTGTAAGTTATTGGTAAATTGGCGAAACTTATGTCGAGTAAAATCTATATGCAAAAATATATTGATCCTAGTAGCCCCATTGTAAAAATTCACATCAAAAATGTTGTTATTGCAAAAACATTAATAGATATAGGAGAAGCAATAAATTTAAAGACAAAAGGTACCATGGATGAATTACAATTTTCTAATCTCTGTATTACACCCACAATTGTACAATTAGTTGATAAATCAATAATAAAACCAAAAGGTGTATTAGAAGATATAATAGTCTTTGATTCTTTGGAGTACCTTGTATATTTCATGGTTTTACAGCCAAAATATAACTTAGGTGGGAACCCATTAATATTATGGAGGCCTTGGTTAGCTACAGTTGATTATTTTATCATTTTTAGATCAGGGGACATGATATTGCACACATGGATTCAATTAAGAAACTCAATCTATATCCACCTAATAAATCTTTAACTGGATGAGAATTTGCACAATTATTTCAAGATACAAATTATAATGAAGAACTAGTGCAACCTATTTTAACTATTGATCAAATTATGGATTTAAAGAATGATATCGAGGAAAACCAAATAATTACTCTTATTAATAATTTTGATCTTACTCAATATAATGGGGGGAAGCATGCCTTTAATCATAAACATATATTGGACAAAGATTTTCAAGAGAATTGTACTATGGATACTTTATCAACAATTTTAGGTTCAATGTATTCTATCAAATCAATATCAGAATCAAGTAATGTAGTTGTTGAAATTTTTCAAGGAAAAACTTTAAATATCAATTCTAAACTTGATGAATTTCAAAAAGAACAATTAATCAAAACACTACAGAAAAATTTTGGTGCATTCGCATGGGAATACACCGATATGACTGGAATCTACCCTAATACATGTATTTATCATATCTATATAGAGGACAATTCCAATCCTATCAAGCGACCCTAAAGACATATGAACCCACTCTTGAAATAAATTGTGAAAGATGAACTCCAGAAACTATTTAATGTTAATTTTATATATCCAATTTCTAAAAATCAATGGGTATCTCCATCAATGATTGTTCCTAAGAAAAATGGTAAATGGTGTGTTTGCGTAGATTATAGGGAATTGAATAAAACAACCTTAAAACAACATTTTCCTCTACCTTTTATAGAACATGTTTTAGATACACTAGCAGGTAAAAACTAATTTTCCTTTTTGGATGAATTTAGTGGTTATAACCAAATTCAAATAGTGCCATAGGATTAGAAAAAAACAACATTCACATGTCCATGGTGGATGTATTCCTACAGAGTACTACCTTTTGGTTTGTGTAGTGCACCTACAATTTTTCAACATGTTGTACTAGGTATCTTTTCTGACCTAATCCATGATTGTGTAGAAGTGTATATGGACAATTTCATTGTCTATGGAAACTCTTTTAATGAAGCATTAGAAAATTTAGAAAAAAATTTAATCAAATGTCAGGAAACTAATTTGGCATTAAGCAATGAGAAATGTTTTATGTAACAAACTAAAGGAATTGTTTTGGGTCATTATGTATCTTCTACAAGTATTCAAGTGGATCCAACAAAGATAGAAGGTATTTCCAATCTTTCAGTACCAAAGGCCCAAAAAGACGTCAGGAGTTTCTTAGGACATGATGGTTACTATAGACGATTCACCAAAAACTTCATGAAAATTACATCTCCATTATTCAAAATTCTTACTAATTTCTGGAATATTCCATGCCAAATTGCTTTCGAAACTTTATGTAGCTCCTATTTTAAGAGGTCCAAATTGGTCCCTCCCATTTCATATATCTACAAATGTATATGACACATCTTTAGGAGTAGTTCTAGGACAAAAGGAAAATCAAGTATATTATGCCATTTATTTTGTGAGTAAAAACATGACACCCCTAAATTGAATTATATAGTTACATTAGTTCATTGCAATAATACATGCCATCAAAAAAATTAGCAACTACATTACAGGGTATGAGATCTTCATCCACACTGATCATTAATCCATTAGATACTTAATGAATAAACCAATTACTAATGGAAGGGTTAGTAGGTGGCTTTTTCTATTACAATAATTTTATATCATTATACTAGATAGACCTGGTAAAGAGAATGTAGTCATATATTTTCTTTCCGTGATTCATAATTAAGGTGAAATAGTTATTGTTAACAATAATTTCCCTAAATATCTATTAAATATCCTTGGTTTGAAAATATTTATAACTATCTAACTACAAGAAAATTACCTCAACATCTTTCCATAAAGGAGAAGCAAAATGTCATCAAACTCAGTTCCACTTACTCATGGATTGGTGGAGAAATTTTACATACTAGACCTAATCTAATCATCTGGAGGTGTGTACGAGAGGATGAAGTATTTGACATATTGAAGGCATGCCAAGATGAACCATGTGGAGGCCATTTTGTTGATAAAATATCTCCATACAAAGTCCTTCATCTAGGGTATTGTTGGTCCACTTTGTTCATAGATGCCAAGAAATATGTTGAAGTTGTGATAGTTGTCAGCAAATGGGTAGACCGGTGCAAGCAGACGAAATTCCTCTACAACCTCATTTACTCATGGAACCATTTGAAAAATGGGCCTTATATTTCGAGGGGATTATTTTTACAATGTTTAGAAAGAAAAGGTATATTCTAGTATGTATTGATTATGTCACTAAATGGGTTAATATAAACCTATTTTTCATGCTAATGAACAATTTGTTGTAGATTTTTTATTTGAGGACATATTTACTCATTTTGGTGTCCCAATAGAAATTGTAATAGATCAAGGTGCTTAGTTCACATAAAATCTTGTCCATACTATCACATAACATTACAATATCAATCATTGGAAGTCATACCCCTACCATCCACAAGCCAATGGGAAGGTGGAGTCCACAAACAAAGTTCTTAAATCCATCTTGAACAAGACAATTCGGTTACACCACCGAGATTGGGTAGATAGGCTTCTAGAGGCACTTTGGGCTTGCTAGACCACATGGAGGAACACCATATGAGCTTGTGTATGGTAAACAATTTTTGTTGTCTATTGAATTCTAAATCAATACTTTCATAAGAGAATCCAAGCTATGGATGGATATTTTGGAAGCATGGCATCAAAGGTTAGCACAACTCAATGAATTGGATGATATCTGACATGATGAAATTTAGTATACTACTATTATCCAGTAGCAAAGAACGATATGGAATGACAAATTCATCAAAAAGAATAAATTCAAACCAGATGATTGGCTCTCTTATTTGATTCTATATTTAAAAATTTTAAAGGGAAGCTCAATACTCACTAGTTAGGGCCATATGAGATAGAGATTGTATTTGATAATGGATTAGTCAAAATTAAAACTATTGATGAAGAGAGCTCAATACTCACTAGTTAGGGCCATATGAGATAGAGATTGTATTTGATAATGGATTAGTCAAAATTAAAACTATTGATGAAGAGAGAATTTATTTTCTAGTAAATGGGCATAGGCTCGGGTTATATCAGAAGCCTTCAAATAGAGAAGAATTTTTCCATAATTGTCTTCAACAACTGGAAATGGAGACAATGAGTAAAGGATTTTTTTCCCCTTCTCTCATCTTTGAATGATCTTTTCTTTTTATGTTCTAAATAATAATAATAATAATAATAATAATAATAATAAGTAAATAAAAAATAAGTGTAGTTTGTGGAAACAAGTTTACCGGTGCAGTTGTGCAAGAATTATGTTTGAAAACTAGAGATCTGGCGGATAGAATTCTAAAAGTTCTTCAAATAAACATAAGACATTTTCAACTCTTGTTGAACATTTTTCTTTCTAGCACTTGATTTCTCAACAATAAATTCTTGTCAACCTACAAAAAGTCAGCTTTTGCAGCACAGGTCAAATAGATTCTTCCTTTTTCAGATTTAAAAATTCAAAATTATAAAGGTTTCCATATTTTTCATGGATTTTCTCAAAATAAATAATTCAATAGCAGTTGTTGGATTACTCAAGTTTGTTCTAGATTTTTTACTACTGGAACATGCTAGAATTCTTTTATACCAGACATTATAGTTCAGGATTAAGAGTTTGTTGGTAAAAATGTTATATTCAGAGAGTTAATTTTTACAAATGTAGGATTTTCTCCAATTGCATACACTTTTTGTAGTTATTGAAAGTCACATGTAGTTGTTCTTCAAGCAATTGTTATTCATCAACCCATTTTTTTAACCAACCTACAAGCACAAGATTAATACGATTTGTGAATTTCATGCAAATTATCATGAAATTCAATTATGGAAACTTTATTAGTAGCAGACTCAAATCTTCTTCAGTAGTAACAGCAGACTCAAATATTCTTCAGTTGTAGGAATAGACTCAAATATTCTTCAATGGTAGATTTTGATTATCACCTTCAATATCAACATCGGATTATCTTCATCTGCAGGGACACGCTTTAGGATTCTACAATATTCTTCATCGGCATAAGCACCTTTCAACTTTAAAATTTTTAAATAGGTCTAGAACTTTATTTTAGAGTATACAACAATTTCAACAACAGAACCATCATTTCACAATCAATTATGCTCCAGCTCCAGTTCCAAAGGTGATAAATTCTTTAGGCTACATCTAAAATAAAAAAGGTAATAACTTTGTAAATCATCTATTCATTCAGAATTATGAATTGTTTGTAGGATGGAAAAAACATGAGTTTCAATATGCATTTACTCTATTTTCCTATGTATATCCTATCATATTACTAGAATTCTTAAATTTGATGCCCTTCTTCTAAATCATACCTATGAAATAATATCTTAATTTATCACCCGCTCATATGTTAAACACTCTATACAATAATTTTAATATGCATGGTGAATTATATTTCAGCGTGCATTATAAAAACAAAGTGATTGATTGGACCGATAAGTTGATCCAATCATGAAGGAGCATCGCCAGAAGTCCAAATAATGGAACAAAAAATGGCATGACCATTTACACGTTTTTGAATTATGAAATCCCATCATCTCTGCAATCGCCTAATATTTTTCTCTGCATTCATTAAATCCTCCTATCCTCACTTCTATATTTCAGTTTACCTATGACTAAGCGTCTTGTTCTAGTTGGAATTGTCACTGACCTATGAAAAATTGAAGCATGGGACCCGTGGTGAGATATGAGCCAATTGGAATTGAACTTTTGGAAACATATCCAAAATGCATGACGCAATTTCAGAGAGTTGTATGATTTACATTTTTACATATATTTCAAGGGCACATCAAGTAGGTAACTAAGTATTTTGAGAAAACAATTTATGGCACAAAGTCCCAAATCGGTGATCTCGAGCTACAATTATTATAGGCATTCATTTCACAAGTTATAGGGTTACCTGAGGGTGGAGAACCATGGTTCAAGAATTAAAGGATCAAAGGAGATAGTTGGAAGGACTTCTTCAAAGACCCAACTCAGGAAGCTAATTGAATGAAATGTATGCCCACCTCTGCATTAAAAAAATGGCGTGATATTATATTCATCCTTCAAAAATATGTAACCTATGAAGGAAGGTATGTGTTGGTTTTTTATTGTCATCTAAAATTGCTAATGAATTTTGTAAAGGGGTAAGAGTTAGATATGACTTTCAATTTAATGAACAGTTTCAAGAAAATGGTTTTAGCTATACAACGTTACCCCAGGAGTTTATGGTCTGAAAATGAAATGGCTTGAGTCTCTTAAAAATTGCAAGTGTAATTTGTATGTGCTTGGGAAATAGAATCAAGTTGAAAACACATAAAATTTAAAGAGTTTTTTACATAAACATGATCAGTATAAACATACATAACATCCATCAAAATAATTACATTAACACAACAAAATGATAAAGGAGTTCACCCATCTCTTGGGCTACATCTCCTGGTCTAGCTTCCAATGGATCATTTTCATTAATGCTCAAAGTGTCAAAATCAGTTATTTACAATGTTGAGAATGAAAAATAGATAGCTTCAATGGCTCTAGAATGTCCAAAAAACCCTATTTGGGATCTTCCTGCACCTGGTTTGGCCAAAAAATTAGTAGAAATCACTTCCTAGAAGTTTCTCCCAATTCTTTGTTGTCTCTGCTCGCCAAAACGCACTTCTGTGTGATTAACCTAGCTCACGGGCATTTCTCGTTCCAAAAACCTAGCACTGCTCTCATTTCACAATTGGTGGCAAACTATCGAACGGTTAGCACACCAAGCGCCTTAACATTCGAAGGTCTTGGTCGCATGGTCTCCATGTCACCACGTATTAGCTCTAAATCCATTGAACAAACCGCACATTAGTTGTATGTAATGCCAAATTTCCATGGTATTTGTACCGCTAGTTTCCCCATGCTCTGGTGGTCATATGGTAAGGTTATATGGTAGGTCCACGGGTTGGGGTTAAGCCCTGACCCTTTCTCCGCCCAATCATACGTTATAGCAAACTTAAATAGTATTTCAAAGGTAGAGGGGTAAGAAAAAATTGTGGGCGAGCTGGTAGCCCGGCCCTTGCCAAGTCACTTCCCATGCCCAGAGGTCATGGGTTCAATTCTAGTGGAATCCAAACAAACATTTTACCAGCAACCAATTACGAGGTGCCATGTGGAACCTTCCCATTTGCCACCTAAATGACGTGTTTCAGTCATGAATTGGTCCACGTACAAGCCTTCCACATCACCTTCCCAATCACCCTACCATGCATTTATCCACATCACCCTACCACGTGTCAGCACATTCACCTTGCCATGTGTCGGTACAGTGTGCACAGAAAGCAATACGGATTGTACAGTCAGCAAAAAAATTTACATGTTTGGAAAAGTGGACAGAACGCGATATCTCTCACATATGATGTCCATTTTAACCCATTCAAGTTGTGTTGGGGTCATGACGAGGAGGTCTAATCATGAGTTAGTTTTCAATAAATTCTTATCACTTGATTTTTGAGCATATTTTGATCCCCTAGATCACTCCTCCCCATTGGGAATCTTTTGGACCTCCAAAAGACTACTTTCGGTCTATTTGAAGATGAGGGTAGAGTTCCCTCACCTTTCCAACCCAATCCATCTAGATTTTCTTGGATTTGTTCCTTTAAGACCAACACAAAGGTATTCCACATTACCTCGTTTTGAAGTTCTCATCCTCCTATCAAGGATTGTATAATCATGCAATTCTAAAAGATATTCTAGTGAGAAATCATCTATGGAAGGAATATAAACATGCTCTCCTTTATCATCAATCAAAGGAGGCTCATACAATCTCAAATTCTCGACATTAACAACTCCATACATTTTCATATAAGGAGGAAAATCCAAACAGAAGGCATTGTTAACAATCTTTTCAAGAACTTTGAAATTTTCATATCTAATTGGTTTCAGTTTTTTACCTTCTCCTTTAAGCCTCTCCTTGCTAATGTAAGGCCAAAATTCATCTCCAACTTGGAAATTGTGATCAATATGATGTTTTTCATGTCTTGTCTTGTACTTGGCTTGGCTCTTTTCCAACTGTTCTTGTACCATTTGATGCACCAACTGAATTTTTTCAATGAACTTCTTTGCTCTATCAATGTCATAATGACCATCAATAGAAATATCCTTCCCAAAGATAAAATCTAAAGGATATTTTGGAAAATAACCAAAACATGCCTCAAATGGATATGTTTGAGTCGAAGAGTGCTTAGCCTAGTTGTAAGCATGTTAAATGTAGTGTAGGTGCTCATCCCAAAGATTAGGACATTTTCTACAATAACCACGAAGAAGATGCACTATTGTTCTATTCACCACTTTTGTTTGACAATCAATTTGTGGATGAAATGTTGTTCTCTTTTTCACCTTGGTGTCCTTGATTTCCCATAAGCTTGACCAAAATTTCCCAATAAATCGAGAATCTCGATAATAAATAATGGATTTGGGCAACCCAAAATGTACCCAAACATGTTGAAAGAACATTTGTGTCGTTTGCTTAGTTGTAACATGCTTCTTACAACGAATCAAAATACACATTTTGTTGAAATGGTCAACCACAACATAAAGATAATCATGATTCTTTTTAGACATAGGTAGACCTCCTACAAAGTCCATGGAATTTTTTTCCCAAGGATGAGAAGGAACCGGAAGTGGAGTATACAAACCCAACTTTCTATTGCTAGGCTTGCTTTTAGCACATAAAGAACATTCTCTTACATATCTTGAAACACTTTCATTCATTTTAGGACAATAGCAATACCTTTGCAAATTAGTCATTGTCTTGCCTACACCAAAGTGGCCAGCAATAAGAGAAGAGTGTGCTTCCCTTATGATGTTGACTCTTTCACCAT
This sequence comes from Picea sitchensis, assembly GCA_010110895.2. Taxonomy (NCBI): domain Eukaryota; kingdom Viridiplantae; phylum Streptophyta; class Pinopsida; order Pinales; family Pinaceae; genus Picea; species Picea sitchensis. The sequence goes on from SNQJ01S0064419.1 coordinate 29,380, forward strand.
GTGGAATACATAGCTTGCCAAGATGATACAAAATCTTATGATGCACATGGTAATCCAATTCCTCAACTTGGTTAGAATGACACAAAGTTGCATAAACCTCTTTTAAATTAGCATCTAAAGCATATTGTTCAACATAGCTCTCATGCATGGCAGAATTATGCTTAAGAATAATTGAAGCACTAACAATATGCCTAGAAATCATATCAGCAAATTTGTTATAGATTCATTTCTTATACCTTATAACCAAGTGGAATTGTTGTGGAAAACCCATCCATCTGAAGTTCCTTGCTTGTTGTAGCTTTGTTTGTGATTGTAAGTATTGCAATGGTCGATGATCTGCGTGAACGATAGTTTATTTCCCCAACAAATAATGTTTCTATTTTTTCACACTTTGCACTAATGCATATAACTCCTTATCATAAGTAGGATAATTAATCACAACACCATTAAAAGTTTCAAAATGAAAACAAATGGGCTTACCATGTTGCAACAAGACTACTCCCATTTCATAATCATTTGCATCGGTTTGGATATCAAATGGTTTTCTCAAATTAGGAAGTGCAAGAACTGGAGATGAACTAATCTTCTCCTTCAATGCATCAAAATATTTTTGTTGCTTGCCTCCCCATTGGAAAACTCACTTGATGCTTTTCATTGCATGTAATGGAGCTACAACTGAAGATAAGTTAGCAATAAAAGTTCTCCAATATTGGGATACTCCCAAAAAGCTTCTTACCTCTGTCACATTGTTGGGCTTGGGCCAATCCACAATGACTTTGACCTTGGAAGGATCATTTTTTAGTTCTCCTCCTCCAACAATATGTCCCGGGTAAACAAGTGAGGTCTTTTCAAACTCACATTTAGACATCTTCAAAAACAAATTTTCTTTCTTCAAGACATCCAAAAGTTGCTTTACATGCATAACAAGCTCCTCACGAGATTTTCTAAATATCAAAATTTCATCCAAGTAGACAATCACACAATCATCAAGAAAAGGCCTTAAAACATCATTCATAACTCTCATGAATGTAGCAGGAGCATTAAAAATTCTAAATGGCATAACCATCCACTCAAACAAACCTTTCTTTGTTTTGAAAGTTGTCTTCCAGGTGTCTCCTTCAGCAATCCTAATCTGATGATATCCACTTCTCAAATCCAACTTAGTAAAATACTTAGCATATTTCGATTGATCAAGCAAATCATCCATTCTAGGAAGGGGATAATGATTATTTACCGTAATCTTGTTCAAGGCTCTGAAATCTACACACATGTGCCATGTACCATCTTTCTTTGGTACTAAAACAATTGGTGACCAACATGGCGATGTGCTTGGCATGATGACCCCTTTTTCAAGAAACTCTTGGATTTGTTTTTTAATTTCAGCATTCTCCGTGACTAACATCTTGTACATACCAATGTTTGGAAGAGGACAATCTTGCTGCAATTGTATCTCATGTTGG